>CAJNIZ010045926.1:55713-70647 GCA_905231905.1 Symbiodinium pilosum
AACCCTTTGAAGGGGGTTATATAGGCGACTATTATAGAGCTTGTTAAGGAATACTAGGAGTTTTGACTATAGCTCATGTGGAAGTTGATAAAAAAAAGTCCAGGCTTTGTCCGTTTGAAAGGATTCTTCTCGAGAGGTGCGGACAAAAAGGACCCTTCAGTACAGCATCAGGTGCCAAATAAGCTTCGCGCCGGTAGTCATCTGGTAGCCAAGCTTCAAAGGTTGAGGTCTCTTGTCCAAAGCCGGCCTAAATAGCACTGGCCAAGTTAGGCAGCCCAAAGAAATCAAGTTAGCCTCCCATCTCCCACTGACGTGCCCTGGATCCTAAATGCCACAATCAGAACCCTAGATATGCCTTGCCAAGGATGCGATGCCTCTGGTTCAAGAGCACGTGCTTGGCATCATTGGGCCGTCACTTCCCCAGTTTCAACCTTGCCCATGTTGCGCCCCTGGCTCATCTTCCAAATTAGGGTTTAGGGTTTAGGGTCCATTGTGGGTCAAAAGAAAGCTGAATTGCAGGCTCCTGGGTATAGAAGCGTATTGTGGACCAGAGGTAAGCTGTGTTCGGAACTCGCCTAGGTTCTGAGGGTTCTGGGTAGACCTTGATGCTCAGGACCGGCTCATCCTGCTTAATAGGTGATATTAACCTACTAACTGGGTCCCCCTGACCTTGCAAGTAAACCCGAAGCCCTAAACCATCAAAAGGAGACTCTCACTCTGTAATTTTGTAGTCACGGACAGTAGTCATGCTGCTTTGTGCTGTCACGGAAATCTTGCCCAGTACGCAACACACCTCATGCACATATTGGAGTTTCTGAAAGCCAGTACCCAGGGTCCCTCTTATATACCCGAATCTTGTAGCTCTTACACACCCCGATCTTGTGGTATCATTCCCAGTGTCCTCACGAGGGAGCCCTAATTCTTGGAACCCCCCACATCCCTCTGAGTTTGCCACACGGCTGATGAGTAGTATCTTATTTCGGGATACTATGATACCCACTATAGAGTAAGATTCTATCCTCCCTTTGGGGTATGTATTCTATATAAGGAATATTATCTTACTAGGTTCAACCACCAAAAAAACACTGCTCAGATGAGGTGGCACCCCCCCACCCACGAATAATGGTACAATAAACTTGTATTTCCACATGCAGAGGCATAAGTATGTATATTTACATGTGTGTGTGTGTATAGAGACCACAACCAGATTTACCATTGTCTCTTCTTGTGGCCACTATTGGTGGTCGGGGGTCCTTATTGAAGACTGCTGACGAGGTGGGACCATCTTGTTCGGGACCGACGCAGCTTTCTGCACTGGAATGCTGGCTGCTGGTTACTAGGGCCTTTACTAGGGAAGAAGAGAGGCACTTAGAAGCATGGGTCGATTTTTGTCGGCCCGTTTATGGTAGCAGGGATCTTTTTGTTAGACAAGCATGGGGGTTCCCATTATGAGAAACCCTCAAGAGGTTTCGACAGAGTCCTAAGAGGGCATCCAGCCATTTGTCGATTTTTCTTGCCATCACATCCTTCCAGTGTAGCGCTGCAGCATCATGCTGACATTGTGGTTGGCTCGGTCCTCTGCATAGCTGATAGTGGCAATTGCGAAGGCTGTTCCGAGCATTTGGCTTAAGGTTGGAGGCATTTGTGTATAGTCAGCTTCCCAAGTAATTATGATGCAGGCAGAGGAAGCAGCTTTCCTCGAAATCGAAAGCTCAGAGGATCGCGAAGTCTCCTCTGGACGAGGGCGAGTGGCTGTCCTGGCTGGCGTGATTGGTGCCGTACTGGTCATTGCCGTTGTCGGATTGGCTGGCGTTGCCATTTCTTACCGCAAAGATCACTCCATGCTCCGGGCAGCATCAACCGATGCCTTGGTGCAGCTAGCCCAAGAGTCAGGCGCGCTGCAGGCGCTGGCCCCACAGGAGAACCTCCACGACAGCAACCCATGTGCTGATGACGAGGAAATCTTCGAGGGTTTGTGCTATGCAAAGTGCTCAATCCTATCAGGTGGAATGAGGCCTGTGAGGTGTGCAGCTCACATTTGTGAGCCATTGGACAGCAATGGACATCACAAATGCCGCCTCAGCGCGGCCGCAATTTCCGCAATTTTGAGCTCTCCATCCCTGTTTCCATGCCAGGGGTACGATGCTCGGTACCCCAGTAGTACCCTTTTTCCCTTTTTATTCGAGGTCTCCTTATTAAAGCTTATCAAAAACTGAATATTAGGAAAAGGGTACCCTTATTACTGAGGGCTTACTGGCGAACCTAGGATGTTGCAGGGACACAGGAGGGAGCCAAGCGCTGCCCCCATACGGCTGGAGCTTGCCTGAATGACGAAGAGCTGTAACTGGATCAATGTTAGGGATCTAGGGTTTAGGGCTTAGGGATTCCTCATATGTAGGTAAAAAGGATCCTTTTTTGATCCTAGGGTAATGTGGGCTAAGGTACCTTGGAACTTGCTTCAAGAAGTGCTCTGTCCTCACCAACGGGGTCTTCCCTCACCGCAAGGCATCTGGGTTGCTGTTCAGGAACATAATTTGAGTTACTGTATTGGGGAAACCCTATTATGCACTGTATATGTATATATATATACATACCCATTATCGTGACTTAATTCAGGTTCTTTAACCGCAGCCCAGGCATTTGCTACCTGCTGCAAGACAGCGGAGTTCTTCCAGTGCTTGATGCCGGGGCAGTCGAAGACGGCCCAAGCTTTCGCCGAGGGTGGTGGCGCCGGAGATCATGATCCAGGTACCTGGGTTGTTGTTGAACAGCATTTAATTTTTTGCCGTCTTATCCATACCTGCATAAAACATTTTCACAATACCTCAGCAATATTCCAGGCACGCCGGCTACATTCCATGCGCCCATGCAGAGCCTCACAGAGTCCGGATGAGTGAAGAACTTGAGGCAGGCGCGACTCTGAATTGAGGTCGCTACAGCTTGCATTGCCCTCCTTTCACGAGGGCTTTTTTGGGAGCTTCTCAACATTACGCCTTTAGAATCCGCCATCAAGAAGGGCTATCACATAGTCCACTTGAAGCCACCAAAAGTCCCTGAGGTCTCTTTTTGAGAAACCCCTTATTCAGATGTCAGCATCTAAGCCATCTGCCAAGGCGCAGCTTGGCACTGTCAGGTAAAACTATAGTCCCCCTTAAGTATTAAGTAGATAGAGTACGGGGTATATGGGGATCTTATTATAGTATACCCAAAGCCATATTCTCTCTACTTAAGGGAGGGACTATACTCTCAGTGTTTATGCATGGACCAAGGAGATTGGTCTCCCAATTAAGGCAGCCTGCATCAGTTGCCTTGCAAAAGGAGGAAAATGGAGTTTGGGATTATAAGGGTTGTATAAGGTCATATAGGGATGGATATGTAGGGGTATGTAGGGATGTATATAGTGTCATGTGAAGAGTCAGCTGTTCTCAATTTTCGCTGCTGTCCGCGTTCATGTGAACGCAACTTGCAGGACTTTGTGCTTCAGCTGTCTCTCTTCCAGGTGAGCCAGGCTCACCCCCTTTGCTTTAGGGCTGCATTTTGGCACACCACCACTGCGTATAGTATCCAGCATGTTGCCTAGAGGCCAAGTCATACGTCAGCTGTGCCAGCCTAGATATTTGCCAAGGCTTGAACTCTAAAGAATGGATGCACTGAGAGATCAGCAGTCAGGTGTACTCGATGTCGGCCTTTTTCGGCTATGCTTTGCAACAAGCTGAGCTGTGCGGGGCCTAGAGGTGTGGGGGCATGCTGCTGCCGAACTGGTCGCTGCAGCTTGAAACCCCCGCCAAAGCCTTTCCAGGACAGAAGGGTGTTTAGCATGATTCAAGCCTTTCTCCAAAACCATTAATTAGTCACTCCCCTGAAATCAGCCACTCAGGAGATTTCGCTTCCTTCTTGCCTTCTTAAACCAAGGACACGTCACCTCAAAATGGGATTAACTAACCACATGAAATGCCAGGCTCTTTTACCATCCTTGATGAAAGACCCACACAGAAGAACGGGTTGATTTCAAGTTTGAAGTAGCTTGGCAAAGTGCAGAGGCGCTACAGCTTGGAGAAAGCTGCTGGCGACGCGGAGGCTGGTGACACAAACCTGTAAGCTCCTACCACAAGAAAGACAGACCCAGCTATGAATACCACAGTTTGTGAAGCCTGACATTGGCAAGGGCTCCGGGATTTGCGTACTTATCAGGTGCTGTTAGATGGGTTATTACAGGGGTGGAGGGCAGACCTGAACCCCGAAGTCTCTCAGTAGGGAAGTAGTTGGACTTGACTTGCAAGCATTTGCTGAAGGAAGCTCGCAAGAGTGAGGGCACGTGCAGATGCGTTACTTTGAGCTCCGCACTAGCCGTTTGTAGAGGACAGCCTCAACAGAGCTTCCAAGACAAGCTAGCATATTCCAGAGCAGTATATGATAGTGGTGGATGGCAGGGGGATCCTTTATGTTCATGTCTCTGGTTTTCCTTCTAAACAAAGTACCGGCTGAATGGTTTCTGCCCGAGTTGCGAGTTGGGTCAAGCAGCAATTGCCATCATGTTGGCATTCATCTCGATGATGACAGGACCTATCTGGACCTATTACATGAGGTCAAGGTACATGTTATTTACGTAGCGATGTCAAACAATCTCAGGCCTTCTACTAAGAAAACAAACTTGGATTTCCAGCAGGCTGCCCATGGCAATTTCCGATCTATATCTTCCTTTCAGTAGTTTCGCCTGCCAAGAAGCCTCGGAACTCGCGACTTATCTTCACAAACCGTTGTAACCAACGTAAGTCAATCAAGTTTGTAAACAAAAGCCTTTCAACGCCTTGCAAATCCTTTTTGGACGTGAGCTCACCATGGCGATCCGGCTGGATGTCGTCCTGCTAAGTGGGCAGACGGCTACTGTCACCATGACGCCGGAGGACATCATGCACGATGTAGCTGGGTAGAGGGATAGCTGGGAAGGCCCCTGACACATAATGGCTTTAATGGGGGACCCTATATGAGCTATAGTCTAAACTCCTTAAAGGGGGTTATATAAGGGCTTAGATTGGGGACTACTATAGGGGTTATTAAGGGGGATACTAGGAGTTTAGACCATGGCTTATATACGAACATCTTTCAAAGGGTTTTAGGGGCCAACCCAGATAGGGGCAGTCATGACAGCAAGACCGGGGACCAGCCCGAATGTCCTTGCATTGACAAGGATAATCTATGTAAAGAAGAGTACACTCCCCCAAACTAACGTGGAAACCCATGTCGCCCGTTTTTAAAGGGACTATAGTCTTTGTAGGGCCCTTTTTGGGTTTCCATGTTAGTTTCTTGGAGGGTATCAGCCATATGCGGAAGGTACGCAAGGTGGCGCAGGATGATAGTTGCAGCATCACTACAAAGGCCTCCCTCAATGCGTATGCCATAGGAAGGATAAGGAGGCTTCAACATCACCAAGTGGTAATCTTACATATAGTAGGCAATGGTTTACAAGAGGGTTGTGATAGCAGCGGTAGCACTGCTCACCACAGTTTTTTCCCGCCACTTTCTCTCACCATCATCATTGTCAGAGCATTGCACTATGCAGCTTGTTTGGCTTGATACCTTCCCTGATAGGAACTCATGTCCATAAATGTTGTGGGCAGTCTTGACTGTAGCTTAATGTGATCGTATCACTCCTTTTGTCCTACTGAAGAGCTTTGCCCAGTCTTGTAACAAACCCCCTCCAAACACTGCCGTGATCCCGCATGTAAACCCATCTATCTCAGGTCAAGCAGGCGGCCCAATCAAAGATGGGAATTGGTTTGCACGCCTTATTTGGTCGAAATGGTCTGCAGCTACAGGAGGGGGTTTCTCAAAATTGAAGTAGGGGTACCTTTTTGGACATCCCTAAAATAGTTAAGGAATCTAGTATATTGGGGTCTATACTGGGGTCCCCCTTATGTAGGGAAACTACCAGGACTCCTGGTCCGTGAAGCACGCCTGCCTCGAGGATGGCAATGCGTCGTCAAGCCTTTTCTGGTGGTTAGTTAGTATAAAGGAATGGCGTAGAATCCGGAAAACACCATATATCAGTGGGGTTCAGGGAATACTGGAGAATTCGGGCCCAATGTTTCTAGAATCATGTTATTTGGGAGGCCTGGGTTTTACCGACATTGTCAGGATGGTGATATAGTCAATGCCAGCGTCAGACGGGCTTCGCTGGCCTCAAGCCAGAGAAACCCTGCATTTGCCCTCATCCGCGCCGACGGCTCCGTTGATACATGGGGCTCTATAGAAGCTGGTGGCAGCAGTGACTGCGTCAAGGAAAAGCTGAAAGGTGTGCAAAGCATCTGCGGGTCCTCAGGGGCTCTTGCTGCAGTTCTCTCTGATGGCAGTGTTGTGACTTGGGGAGCCTTCTTCTGTGGCGGGCACAGCGGTTCTGTTCGGAGCCAGCTTGTGGGAGTTCGTGACCTTCAGGCTTCCCATCGTGCCTTTGCAGCCCTCAGGTCTGACGGTAGAGTTGTGACGTGGGGCGATGTGGGCTTCGGCGGCGACACCAGCGGAATGGAGGATGAGCTGTGTAACGTACAGCAAGTCCAATCTTCGCGACGCGCCTTCGCAGCGGTACGTTCTGATGGCTCCGTGGTTACCTGGGGTGATTCGGACAATGGTGGCGACTCACTCGCTGTTCAGGACCAGCTCCAGAACGTCCAGTTTGTCAGTGCCACCGAGCATGCCTTTGCAGCTGTGAAGTCAGATGGTACCGTCGTATCCTGGGGACGAGCGAGTGCTGGAGGCGACAGTAGCCATGTCCAGGACCGCATGCTGCCAAGTAGGAATTGGGGGCCAGCCGTTATCATATTCATGCCTCCAAATGCGCCTCAAGATAAGGCATTCCCAAATCCTGGCGCGAATCAGGATACCAGGAGAATCGTCGCATCATGGCTGTCAGGAGAGACTTTAATTTGTGGGGCATACATACACCACCGATGGTTGCATCAAAGTATAGGAAATACTTTGCACTAGACTGCTTTACCTGCTTCGTACTTTCCCCTATTGCAGGAGCAACTGAAGCAGGTGAGGCAGCTTACTGCCTCTCACCGTGCCTTTGCCGCCGTGCTGGCCGATGGGAGCGTGGTGGGAGCTTCTCGAAAACGGGGTATACCCTTGTAGACAATCAAGATGATCTTTTGAAGCTCCGGAATACACATACAAAATTCTGGACGTATTCATGAGACCTCTAGATATACACTCAGACATACAGCTATATACGCAAATAGACAGTCATAGCGGAACCCCTATGAATCATCAACACACCTCCCAAAAGGCATCCCGAAACTACCCAGGTGACCTGGGGCGAAGAAGGCTTTGGGGGTGAGAGCGCAGGCAAGGTGCTCACAAGCAGTGATTTGCCTGAACAAACTCTTACATAGGCATGGTCTTAACTCCATAAAGGGGGCTTATATAGGGGATTATATTAGGGGACTACTATCGTGTGATTAAGGGGGATACTAAGAGTTTAGACTAAGGCTCACATAGGTATATATCAGTCAAACTTGAGATAGCTCAAGGTGTACGTTTTAGGGTTATATGTGTACGTTTTAGGGTTATATGAAGTTATATGTATATGGGCAGTATCCTAGATTAGGAGCCTGGAGTTTCCAATTTAGAGTAAGATGATATCTGTTTACGGTATGCTATAAGAAGAACATGCTAAACTGTTAGTCCGGTAGTTCCTAGTGGCCCCTAGATAAGACAGACCCTCTGAGAAACCGCTGGGTTCCCTTGTCAGTTGCTTGGGAGGGTCCTTCGTAGGGTGTCTCTCCCATTTTGAGGTCTCGTAGGAATCTGCCCTAGTCAGTGAAAATCCGGCCTTTCCACAAAAGGGGGCCCAGTTCAGACCCCAACATATTACAATCCTTTCTATAGAGACTCCCCATGAAGGCCTCGCAATTGTTGGAAAACTTCTAATCTGTAATATAGAACTATACAGAAAGGGATATACGTAGGGAGATACGCGTCTTTAAGTAGATGCAGGACTGATATGGGCAATGGTTTGGGCAGTCACGCAAGTATGGTTTTGTTCAAGGAAGGAGTTTTGAAGTTCAAACTGTTGGTGACCCCAAAATGGACCCCAAATCTTGAAAAAGCTCCCAAATATAACTTCAAAGCGCAGTTGTAGGAAGCTTATAGACAATTGTAGCATTCCAATCCGCCCGCGCACCCCACACGCATCGTGGAAGGCATGTATGCGAAGTTCCATGTTAGCTGGGTGCGTGCAGGCTTTCAGTTTAGTTTTGGCTTCTGAAGCAGGATTCGTGAAACTGAGACTGCACGAGCAAAGTCCGTACAAATCCTGCGTGAATGCTCGCAAGGCGGGAACAGCCTAGAAGTCTGCATACCGGTAATGTTGTCCCTTGTACGTTTGGCAGGCTTGCTTCAGTTGTAATTCTAGATACTCAGACAGATAACACAAAACTACCCAAGCCCCTACCCGGCGATGCGGTGATATTCCTGCTGATTTTGCGCGACAGCAGGAGTCCACGACCATCTCCGAGATGTGGTGCTGGTTCCTGGGTACCCAAAACTACCCACCTTAAACCCTAACTTGGGATCTTATTGGTGTTCTAATGTACAAGCCTCAGCAGTTACCAAGATTATCGTCTTAGATTCCTGGTACTTCAAATAGACCTCCAAAGTAAAGGATATTGGTAACTGTTTGGGTCCCTACATGAGGCTGAAATGTTTCCAGGGGCAGGAGGCCTACACACTATGGGGTCAGGGTTGGGGGAGTTTAGGGCTTAAGATTCAAGCCCAATTTGGACGTCGGCTTAAGTTCGGGAACGTGCATTACAGGGTTTCCGCTGTCGAGGCTGTGGCAGCGGCTGCACTGAAGTCTTACACTATCTGATCTACGGGGTTCAGGGTCCCCAAACGGGAACGCTTGATCTCGCTTTTGGGAAGCCCTTGATAGCTCCTGAGCCCCGTGCCCGTCCCCTTCCCTGCGTATGTGCTATGGTCCAAACTCCTTAAACGGGTGCTATTTAGGGGATTATATAGGGAGTATTTTTGGGTTTATTTAGGGTGATGCTAGGAGTTTAGAGTATAGCTCATATGCCTTTAACTCAACGTGCATCATCGGCAATACTTTTCCTTTGAGAACAGCCAGATGTTCGTACTTGGTCAAACTGTTTCAGGGCTCAAGTAGCTTCAGACTTGTTACAAAGGTCCTTGCTCGACGCGCTTTGCGGTTGCTAGTTAAGAGTTGCAATCGGGTAGGTAGCTATGGTATCCTTCTTATCTCCATCTCTTCCCATCGGCCCACTTTTCCGGAAAAGACACTTGAGTATAGTTTCTTTATGTATGGGTTTTTGTATTAGGAAGAAGATCTTACCTGGTTCAACCACCAACCCTAATCCCCGAACCCTAAACCCTAAGCCCTAAAAAAACCACTCACATTTCATGGAAGAGGTTCGAGCCACTTCCGCGGCCTTCGCTGCCCTCCGGACGGATGGCTGCGTGGTCACCTGGGGAAGTGCGGATACGGGAGGCAACAGCGTCGACGTGCAAGAGGAACTCGAAGGCTTGTTGGGGTTTGGGGTTTAAGGTTTAGGTTGGGGAAACTGGCTGGGAATCTTGATGGGAAGGTAAAGAGATGGAGTAGGAATGATGCAGGGCTTCTGCAGGGCGCTATATAGGGATTTCCCGAACTTCCGGGTCTTACAACATGAAGCACGGAGTTGGGAGTTGCAAGGCATATTGCTTCAGATTCACCAATCAAGGCTTTCGTGTGCGTAGAAGGGCTGAGCTTACGCATTCCTGTGATTGTGCCAGTCTACACCCATGGGAGCTCTGACTCCATTTAGGCTTCAGTGGCTTAGACAAAGGTATGACCTTAAGCGCCCTATGCTGTCAGGAAAATGGGAACTGCAGAGGAGCATGGCATGGAACATCATCATGTCACGGTTTGTGTGACTTAGGGTACTTCTTTGTGGAAGTCTTAGGCAGGTATTGTCGTCTTCCAGTCAAGCTTCTTCTTGGTTTCAGCTTGGAGTTCAAAACCTCTTGCCTCTAGCAAATCTGGCTCGACAGCTCGACGGTTACGTTAGGCTTTGTGCGTTTCGCAATGGCCACAGACATGCACATCGAAGTGTTGAAGTTGCAGGCGACGACGATCACGCTACAACAGGATCCATCCCCCTTCCCATTACCTCTGTTGAATGGGCGTACCTTTTTACCCTGTAAAACATTTTAAGGTAGTTCTGGGAGGGGGTTTACTTAGGGGTTTGCCTGGGACCGCGCATTTTACAGAGGGCAAGGTGTGGGCATGATATGACCAGGGAGGGTCATTTTGCAGACATGTATGACCCAACATTTTATGACCCATCTCAACACTACAATATCCAAGAAAATGCCCGGGTTTTACAGGTGTGCGCGAACCACTGCCCCGACCCGGGGATGCCTCATTTTAGCCATGTCACCTAGGACCCACCGTTTCACATGTCAAATTGGGTGTCCCAGGGACAACAAATGGTGAAAGAATAGAGAGATTGCAGGATCTGGCTGAGAACACCCTTACATCCTACTTGGTCCAGAGCGAGCTTCGGCAGGGCATGGAGAAGTTGATGCGCTCTCAGCAAGAGCACGTGCGCTCTCAGCAAGAGCAAGTGGATGAGCTCCACTCCCTCAGAGCCTCCCACGACGAGCTCAAGAGGAGGTTCAATCACCTCAGCAGCGAGTATGCCAGGCTAGATGCGGAGGTTGCGTTGATGAGGATTGAGCGCGACAGCCATGGGAGTGCCTTGAAACGGCGGAGAGCGTGAGATGAGGATGTGATGTATACTTTTCTTTGGCGCTAATTAATTGGGATGCGGAATTTTCCGCAAACCTTCGTGCTTGCTGTCAGACCTGCGGTTCCCAGCCTTTGGCTTAAGTGACCTCAGCCCGAACCTATCCTAAAGCCCAACATCTGAGTTATAGTCTAAACTCCTTACCGGATGTTATACGGGGGATTATATTGGGGAGTATTATAAGGGATATTTGGAGTTTAGAGTGTAATTAGCTCATCTTGAAAATGTCAGATGCAGCTTCTTACACTTCGCAGGGCACGGGTTTCAAAAGCTGGGGAGCGCAGTCTCATAACTCACAGCAGCCAACAACACACTGAGGCCGCATACTGCAAAAAGTGAGGACATCTGCTGCGCAAAGTCATCCAGAATGCTGAGCCCACAGACCCAACCCCTAGGGATCCAAATAGCCCAATGTAGGCACATTTCTGGACATTTGGGCCCAATGTAGGTATTGTGTTTATAGACATGGAGTTTCAGGGAAAACTTTAACAACCCGAACATGTTAAACTGTGGAGGCGTCTGCCAGATTGCCGCCACTGAGTCCGCCTTCGCAGCGACGTGCCTGGATGGCTCCGTGGTCACCTGGGGAAACCGGGAGCCCCCTCGCCATTTTAACACAGAGTCTTAGGGGTCCGAGATTTTGGGGATTTAGGGCTTGGGGCTTGGTGTTGCGAGTTTAGGGGTGGATTCAGGTCAAAGCATGTGAGACATAAAGCCCCATTATTTCGGCACTTATGTTGGGTTCCCTGCTTTGGGATTTCAACCTACAGTATGAAAGGAAACCCGGTTGCCATTTCAGTTCGAATTTCATTTCCATGCATTTGCACTTTCTACTACAACCCTTAACCCTATAGCTAAATAATGGTTTGTATAGTTTCCATGTTGTTTTTCCATTCCCCTGTATACCAGCATTTAACAGCCAGAACCCAAGTAGAAGGGTAGTCCTCCTTTTCTTTCCATTACCTACAGATTAAAAGCCACACGCCCTAAACCTTAAACCCTAAACCCTAAGCCCGAAACCTCCAACCCTGACCCTTAAACCTTACTGCTTCCCGAAACCCTAAACCCCAACCCTCCCTGTAGACCCTAAACCCTAATCCCTGTAAACCCTAAACTCTAAACCCTAAACCTAAACCCGAATCCCTACACCCTAAGCCCCACCAGGAAGTTGCACCATCCTCAGGTGTGGTGGAGACAGCCGCAGCGTCCAAAATCAGCTCCACGATGTTTTCCAAGTTCGGGGTTCCCGCTTCGGCTTTTCGGCGCTTTTGGCGGACGCTTGGCTTAGGTTTGAGGGTTAGGGGCTTGGGATTCGAAGCTTAGGGTTTGGGGGTTGCGTTTGGCCTAGGATGTAGATATGTATCGATCCTAGTATCTCTAGTTTCCTTGTCATGTTCCATTCTTCGCGTCCGCGGGTCCAGGAGCTTCAGGGTAGTGACCTCGCATACATGGGCGTGCGTCATCATTCAACGGGCTTGTCTGGTGGAATCTGTGCTCTGCCCAGTTCCTCTGCTGGTTTGTTAAAGTATCACGTACAGATCCAACTCATATCAGGGCCTTCCAGCCGTCTCTTCGTTTTGGGGATCAATGCCGTCACCGACGCTACAAAAAACAGCCCTCGACTTTGTTGTCAGCGATTTTTGTACATATCCTCCCGATATCCTTTTACAATCCTGCATGTCAGGCGCTGTACTCATGGTCCCTCATTCTGAGGCGTGTTTTTTGCGCGTTTAGCCTCAAAAGGTCTAGATAAGCGGTTTATGGGTTAGCCTCGTAGTCACTTTGGCGGTTTCCATACGCACCAATATATTCCAATCCTGTTTATAGGAAACTCCGAAAATGTTACCCAATCTTAAGCCTTAAGTGTTGAACGCCTGCGCTTGAGCAGCGAAAAATTCGCTAGATCAGTTATGAATGTCGGACGACCATATCGTCTCCAATTCGTGTCCCAAAACGAGGTTTTCCTGTGCACGCGGAAGGACGTGGAAGCTCCGCGGAAGCGTTTCTTCGCGGAATGCTCTGGGAAGCTCAGGTTTTCAGACAGTTGAAACATGTGATTCGAATTAGATGCCTTATGTTGTAGGCAGACCCAGGGCATGTGGACCGAAGATAGCGTACGCGCGAGCCTGAGCGGTAGACTCCGAGGCCGATCCGCGGAAGCGAGAATCTCCCCATAACGCCTCGCGGAAGGAAGCCGCGGAAGGCGGAAGCAAAAAAGACTATAGCTGGGTAGGCCCCTGGGATATTTCATGTTTTCCCTAATGGCTTTAATAAGAGACCCTATATACCAATATTTTTCAAAGGGTTTTGGGGGCCAACCCAGATAGCCAAGACTCGCGGAAGCTCCGCGGAAGGCCTTCCGGAAGTTAGTTGATATGCTCATGAAACCATGTGGGAATAAAAGCTACGGCTCACTTGGCTCTTGGCTTTCAAGAAACCATGATTGTTTGAGTCATTCCACCTTAATTACAGTAAGTGTCCTTAAATTGGTATTAATTACTAATGGGCTATCATAACTCCGATTACCCATTGCGGTAACTGTTACTGTAAGAAGGGGGAATGGCCTAGGTGACATTGAGTTGCTGTTACGGAACTTAAGTCAAGTTACCATGCTAGGGGAGCCATACTAATTACCGTGTATAATTACCCATTATGGCCACTTGATTTTGGGTATTGCCCCCACTCATCAGCAGCTGGATGGGTGGGGGCAGGACCCAACTTTGGACCCTGAACCCTAAATTCCTGAACCCTAAACTTTCATCCTTAACAGCAACGCGGACTAAGGATGAGACTCTGGTGAAGTGGGGGGCTGGTCACGACTGTTGATCTTGTGATCATGTTTTCAATCGACTGGGGCCGAGGTAATCACCCCTGATTTAACTTTATTTGAAACCCTTAGGGTCCAGGTACTCAAATAGGGTTTTCCCGAATTTGGAGTGTCCCTATACTAAGGGTTATGGTATCTTGAGGTCTATACGGAGTCCACTTACTTTGGGACACCACCAAATATTAAGGGGCCAAGAACCATTCAGATCCAGAGCCCAAGTATTTGGGCACTTGGACCCTCTGAGAAGGGGCCCAGCAAGATGCAGATGCAGTTGCTGAAAGGGCCTGGCACAGCAGGCCTACATCCAGGAAGTAGGATCACATTTCCAAGCGAAGTGCTCCCCTGAAACATAATTAAGTAACGCTAGTACGTCATTGACATGGCTGGAGTGAAGTGTTTATAGTAAGTATACCAGGTACTAAGGAACCTCAGAAGTTTTGATTGCAATTCTTTAGGTATTTGGGTATTTCTGCCAACGTTGACATTGTTCTAATCTCACGCTGTTGTGGCCACCGCGTTGCTGGTTCAGGTGCGTTGCAC
Organism: Symbiodinium pilosum; assembly: GCA_905231905.1. Lineage (NCBI taxonomy): Eukaryota > Dinophyceae > Suessiales > Symbiodiniaceae > Symbiodinium > Symbiodinium pilosum. The sequence goes on from CAJNIZ010045926.1 coordinate 69,886, forward strand.
GACCAGGTCGCATGCAGTAGACAAGCTTGAGTCACCCTCATGCCGTCACACCAGACATCTCCTTTTTCCAGCTGGATTTTCGCGACATGGGATTTTCTCAGCATTACCCCTATTCACCCATACCACGGATACACATCCCTAGGGTCCCCAAGGGTACCCGCATTTTGGAAAATCCCACATGAGTCAGGTGGTTCTTGCATGGCATCTACATTGTCTTTCTGCTGAAGCTAGCAGAAATTGACTAGCAAGAATGCTGAACGCGCACGCAAAATCAACACGCACCAGCCTTTGGGCGTGATGCTTCTTGCCAGAATCGCCGATGTGCACGTCATCGTTTTTTTTCTCTCTAGATGGTAGTTTCGCAAAATAGGGGGACCCCCATATAGACCCCAAATATTATAATCCTTATTACAGGGAGCTCTATAATGGTTTCCCTAATCTTGGGAAACCCCTAGATGATGAGCATAGGGCCTTCAGAGAAATTTGCCAGTGCAAGCAGGCCAGGAACCCACCACAAGATCTTGGTTTCAGACCAATTGGGCCGTGATGAGCGCTACGTGATTTCATTCGCAGTCTACATGTACGTGTCCTCCTTACGAATCGAATTCCCTAACAATTCATGGATCAATCAATCCTTTCAGCGGAACATAGGATCAGCACAAACGGGGGCTTTGTAATTCAATGGCTTGAGGGGACCCTGGAGATATGTATATATTTACATATTTATAGTATTATGTTCTGAATAGATTGGTCCAAGACGAG
>CAJNIZ010045926.1:79592-120464 GCA_905231905.1 Symbiodinium pilosum
AGGCTAAAGGAGGTCCAACATTATAGGGTAATATAGTGGCTATATTTGGATAATGGAAAAGATAATGGGAAACTATTATATTCGGCTATATAGGGTTTAGGGATTGTTTTTTTTTCGGTTTATAGTCACCCTTAAGTAGATAGAATATGGTTTTGGGTATATTATAATGAGATCCCCATATACCCCATACTCTATCTACTTCAGGGGGACTATAGGGTTTAGGGTTTGTATTCCTGGTTGCTAGTAGGGAACGAAGGAGTGGAAAAGCAAAATGGATTTGTTGTATTGTTGTCCAGTAAGTTGTGACTAGAATGATGAGCTTCCCAAGCAACCCCCCTCTACCATTAAGAGGTAGGGTAACTTCATCCCACTAGACGTGCTGCAGCCTTTACGTGTAGTCGTTGCTGTATGACTTTGTGCTGTGTGCTTTGTGCGAATAGAGACCTTGACGCGTCAATGACTTTTGAGGGATGTTTTTCTTTTCTGGCGACATTGAGCAAAAGATTCTTCTCACTTTGTTAGATCTGTCCGAGCCCCCCGAGCCCCGAAGCTGCAGCACGATGCTCATTTTGGCATTATACAATCTCAGGGACGTGAGAGCCATACTCCAGCTATAGAGTTGCATCGTACAACGACCCCAAATATTAAAGAGCCTCCTGACATTCCAGAAGCTAGCGACCCCAACAATGGATCCTTAGTTTCTGGAAGCCCCCCATATCAGTGATCAGGATAAATGCTAGAGGGTGCGGCATTTTGGATCATCCTTAACTGCTATGTTGTCTTGCTGCAGGAAAGAAGCCTTGCAGTACGGGCACTTTTGCAAACAAATTGTGGATTTGATATGTTATCTCGGATGCTGGCGACTATAGTAATGGTCGCCACAAAGTCCTTGACATCAGGAATCTATAAGCTATTCCAGTAAAATTCCTATATCTTCTTTGGTTGCCCCTTGCTTAGAGTCTTAGACCCCTGGAATCCCTAAACCTTAAACCCTGAACCCTGACACAGCACCTGATTTTGTGATTTAATTCTGTTCCGGATTGCAGGCTTTTGGCTTCCTTTTATCTCGCGCAGAGGCGCCGAGCAGACCCCTGAACCATCTGCTAGCTTCAAGGAATCTATAGAGGTTTCCAAGAACAGGGACTATGGGATTGGGTATAGAGTGTTTAGGGGCGAACATGAAATTGACCTGGAAACTGGAGGGACTATAGGGTTTCAAGAAATTGGGGCTACCTCTTAGGGCATCCCTATAAGGCTTAGTAAGGATTCCTGTATTTGGTGTCCATCTATTGGGGTCCTCTAATTATGGAAACTACCCTGCAGGATGTAGGGGTATTTCTGCATCTTTCGGAAAAGAAGATCAATAATGGGATGGGAAGTGGGATGCTATCGTGGTTCGTAGGGTTTATCGCTCCCAAAGTTAGGGCCTTTTTGGTAGGTCCCTTGATTGTATCTTAGGATTGGGACCCTTTGCAGTCTTCGTTTTGAACCCTAACTCCTAAACCCTGGAGATCAATGGGCATCTAGGGCGATGGACAGGGTTGACCGGGCTTCTTTGGAATCCTCATGTGTACAAACTAAGGACGTCGAATGGTCCAGAGGGCGACAACTACAACTGGAGGGTTGAGGGCTGTATTGAGAGTTTCAGTGAGGGTCCTGCATGCTGAACTGTTGATCACGGTGATGGGCAGCTACTCGGCACTCAACACCGCAGTCAGTGTAGCTACATATGCGCATCATGGTGTTGGTCGTAAGTGCCCACCTGATCCTTGGCTTGGTGATGGGCCTCCTTCAAGGGGTTGACCCATCGAATCGCTCACATGATGCGGGACGTTCCCCGCAGAGTATTTCCATGAACACCTTCGATCCAGATGAAGAGTGTACTGGACGTTACCTATGTCGAGCGCCTGCATCCGCCCCACAATATGTGCATCGATGTGCACGGGTTGCATGGCAAAAGCCCGAACCTTCAGGCAAGTAAACAGGAAGCTGGGAAGTTGAGCACCAAACCCTTCTTGAAGAACATGCTAGACCTGGGCGAGCATCAATGCCGACTACCATATGATGATGAAGGCCTCTCCTTGATGGAAAGGCGCACAGCCAGACGCACCTCCAGAGATGCAGATGTGGCAAACACATGGAGACGGGATGACTTGAGGCGAAGGCCGAGGGAATCGCAGAATCGGGGACACAGAGAAGCCAACTCAGATGGTCGCAGAAACAGTGAGAGCGCAAACTCCTCCAGACCGCATATGACGCAGCCTCCTTCCACTACGCCCCCACCTACCTGCACTACATGTGTTCGAAGACTTGGACGACCTCCGGCAAGGGAACCCTTTTAGCATGATGGATGGTGTCCTGTTATGACGAGGGCGACGGCTTATGGATTTTGAAAATAAACCACTACCCCAAGGAGTCCAGGATGGATATGGCATTTCCCCCAGTACGTCCTGAACACCACTGAGGCAACCCTGTCGGACATGCCGCCCATGGACTTCAGCCGTACGGTCTTGGCACTCCAGGCTGCCTTTGTCATCATGTATGCCGAAATTGGGGATATCATCGTCGACGGCATTATCGACAGGGGTGAAAGAGAGAGCAGGGATGACACCAGTTCGTTGATGCAGACTGGTATGACTGGGGCAAGTGGTGATGGAAAGCAAGGGGGCAACGAAGATGAAGACAGGCCGCCATGGAGGCCTCGCAAATGCCCCAAAAACAACAGAAGAAGATTTATGCGACGGAGAAGGTCGCTGGATAATGACCTGGCGGAGTTCGCTGCATTAGCAGGGCCAGGGCATAACCAGGCCGTCCACAACACAAAGTTCATCGTCAACCAAATCCGCCACATGTTCCAGCAGAGGGCGGACTACAACAATTGCACAGGTCTAACTAGAGAAGAAAGTGACAGGATGAGTGCGGCTATGGCGGCACGTGGCGACAAGGGAGCACTGCTTATGTTGGCAGGTACACTGGAAATGCTGGCGTTCCTCATCCTAGATTTGCGGTCCGTTGTCGATATCAACATCCTCACGGACGTGAATAGCCAGCGAACAACGAGACGCAGAAGGGTTGATCATCGGGGAGGAGGGCGAGGAAGTCGAGACGGACAAGATGATGAACAGTGCCTCATGCAAATGCCGAAGGCCAAGGACATGAAGGTGGTCGACAGCATTCAAAATGAAGAGATCAAGGAGAATGAGGCGCAGGACATCGTGCGGGAAATGACTCCAGACTGAGGAACAGCTAAAGCAGGACAGGGTGCCATGGGCATGCGGAATTCCAGAAGTAAGGTACCAGCACAGTCGCAGCAGAGATCTTGGGAAAGCTGGCGGATGAAATAGAATCCAAGCAGAAAGAGGCCAAGCAGACAGCAATTGCCATTTGGAAAAGAGTCAGAAGTTCAAGCTGCAAGTGGGCGGGGAAGCGCCGACAACGAGTCGAACTTCTCCAACTTTCCCAGCACCAGAACACGGAGAATGATGAGGTGATGGTCATGCAGACGACCAAGCCGGCAACTGCCGAGGTGAACACCCAACATGAGGCAGAGGAAAATGAGCTCCATGCACCAGCCATCACCATAGGCATTCGCGTTGCTGAAGTCTGGTGGTTCCAAAGGCTGGAAACGGCTCTCACGCGAGAAAGAAAAGGTGGACACATCGGAGTCCACATCTGCCAACTGCAATACCTTGCTCAACAAGTACGCTTGGAAGGAGTCAGCATGATTGACAGGACAGAAGCTTTGGAGGCAATGCTCATTGCCAGCTCAGACGAGCCGACCGCTGAAGCCCGAGATCACGCGGACACCTTTTTCCTAGCGTAGACGGAGAGAATTAGGGCTTTCTTGTGGACGAGCATGCGCATGGGCCGCATGGGCAACGATGGAGGCGGACCTGATGACTGACTTCGTATGCAAGCTCGCGAGGGTGCCATGATGGAGGCCATGAGGCGTGAGGCCGACCAGGAAGCGGCTGCTGCATTGGCCAGGCGAGCCAAGGACGAAGCGCTCGCCCAAGCCATGAGAGAATCACATGAATGCGATGATCATCCGAGAGGGTCGTCTACTGAGGGGGTTGCCAGATGTAGTTCGGAAGTGAAGGGTGACAGGGGCCACAAAAGGGTTAAGAGGACTCAACCTCCCGTGTCAGTACGCGGAGCGGCTGCTGAAGCCGTAAGAAGCGGCACAGCTGTAACCGTTCGGGTTCTCCTCCACAGGGACGTCGAAGACAAGGCAGTCCAAACAGACTGATCCCATGGAAAGCTTCCAAGAAAGGGCATGAGACCCCTTGCGCTCAGCCGCAGACGTAAAGTCCGAGGGGTTAAAAAAACCTACACCCTAAGTCCTATAACCCTAAATTCTAAACTCTGAATCATGGCAATTGAATCCCTACCAGGGACTTGCATCTGTCATTGCATCTGAAGTTCTCGTCCTCCTTAAGTAGATAGAATATAACTTTGGGTATAATAAGATCCCCATATACCCCATATTCTATCTATTAAGGGGGACTATATGCTAACATTGATTGTTCTGACTTACTGATCATGACCTCCTCGTCCTGTGAATGCGGCTAGGCAGTCATCCCTTAAGCCCCAAGCCCTAAACAACAGGGGTTATACAGGGATTATATAGCGGTTAAATAGACTTATACGGGGATAATGGAAAAGAAAATGGAAACTACAATTTAGGGTTCAAGGTTTAGGGCATCAAGTTAGAGATGTTTTCCTTGGTGATGGGTTGAAGAGCCTTGAGGATTTCAGTTTTCATCGCCTCAAACTGCTTAGGTGCTAGGAGTTGCATTGCCAAAAAACAAGACCCTGATGGACCCACCTTCCGCTGACAACAGATGCTTTTGATTGGTCTTTGGCGCTGTATGCGGAACAGGCAGCAGGTGTCATCGTTACGATAGGATGTTTACATTACGTGCAAAGGTCTATTGCTTGCATGTGCGGGAAGTCTTCAAGAAAGGGAGAGATGACAACGCTGTATACATCTCGTGACACAGTTGCATTCCATCGCTGCTCCAACAAAGTGTTGTGCAAACTGCTATGCCCTGAGCACTGCGCTGGGAATTCCCAAATGGCAGTGTTTAGCAAACCAGCAAAGCTGAACATAGGTACCCGATTGCAATTGGGGTCCTTGCGTTGATTACCCTTCGTTGGGGTTACTAGGGCCCCCCATAGCGGGTACCTAGGCCTTAATGAAAGGTAGTTGGAGGGTCTATGCTTGTAGAAGCCGTCGTGCAGGCGAACTCGTCGCGAGAGCTGACGCAAACACAAAGCTCTTAGCCCAGACGCCTTGTTGGGGGTCCGCAGGTCCACAACAGAAGGACCATAGTGTGTTAGGGTCTATGATAAGCTTCCCGCATGGCGAATGTTCCGGAAGTGGAGGATTTTCTGGGCGCCGTGGGGTAGCACTGGACAGCTTCACGAGATCCTACTCTAGCCATCCCTGTCTCATCGTCAACGTTGTTTATGAACAGGTGCCAGCCCCTTGCAAGCTGCCTCAAACGCCACACCACGTTGGGGTTTTGATTGGCGGGGGGTAGACTTTCCCAGGTTAACCACCCTCCACCCTGAATTTACGCCCAGTTCCATCAGCCGAGCAGGAGTGTGGATTCCCTCTCAAAAACTGAATTGTTGGTCATTTAGGAGGCCCAAAGCAACAGGTCCTGTTCTTTGGGTGCACGTAAAGAGAACCCCTGAGAAGATCAGCATAACTGGAGTCAAGGATTAGTTGCTCAGGAATTGAGATTTGGGGTTTCTGTTTGGGCCTTGGGCCCCCTGGCACCAAGCCTGCCTGTATTGGTACTTGTTTGAGATTTGGACGCTAAGCCGCGGCGGATACTCTTGGAGCAAAGAGACCAATTGACGTCACTAAGGTGACGACGACACCCCGAGACTGCTTGGAGCTTTCAGAAGCACCTGGGGATTTTTAGGACCGGCAAGCATGTTGTCTTGCTGGTGGTTAGTAGCGAATACAGGCATACAATTCCTACTTAATCCCTATATAGCATATTCCCCCATTCCCTACTAACCACCAGTAAGTTGTTCAGTTTGAGCGGTAGACTTCCCTGCTGGCGCGGTTCCTATGCAAGCAACATCTTCAGCAGCGGGCTATACCATGCATTCTATTCTTTGCAGGTCGTTGTAGCAGTCTGCCTGTAGCCGGGATGAATTTGGTTGGGTTCATGTCCCGCTTACTCAACTCACAGCTCTGCCGGCTTCCGCCATTTGAGCCCTTCTCATGGCTCTTCGTATGCCACCACTTGCCAAAGCTCATTCCAATGTGGTCTAGATATAGCTTCTGTGGGATTGCGGGATTGTAGCGTAACATGTGTGGATATCTGCAGCAGAAAACAACTATTATTGAGATTGGTCGCATGAGCTTTTATGGTTGGGTCCGTGTTTGAACACCCTAAACACTAAACCCTCAACTCTAAACCCCTACGTCACCTTCAAGGAATCGCTCGGTCGACATGCGGGTCCACACTTCCATCCTTATACCTCGGGTGCTGCCCCACCCCGTATTAGTGATATAAGAGGACTGTAAGAGGACCCTAACAGAATGACCGTTATCCCTTTATAGTCACTGTTACTGGGAAGCCACGAGGGCGCCTCTTAGTATTTCGAGGCATTCGAACAGTTGGGGTCTACTTCTAGGGCCTCACTGTTGCAATTTGAATCACACGCAGAGACGTGCGAGGACGTGATGGCAAGCGCTTCTGAGACATTTGAGAACAGCGGTGCCCCGGCGTGGGCCGGGTGTCAGCTGAGTGCAAAGGAGGAATCAGTCCCTGTATGGGAGATGCAGACATGGGAGCTGCGACTTTGGAAGGCATGTGTCAGAGCAGCAGACTCGATCCCTCCATTGTGCTGCGCGCCTTCCACGCAATGAGGAATTGCTTTCAGTTGAAGGCTTTTTCATGATGCCCGAGACGGTGCGTCGTGTTTTCCTTGCATGTCAGTTTCCTACGCAATTGTTTGCGTCATTTGAAGTTGGCATCTTGTAGGCTCAGGGAACGAGGCCCGTGGCATGCCTTTGCGTTGAGGCACTTTTGCTCACGGGCAAGCCTCGTTCAATCCGGAAGGTCTCAGGGTCAGATTTTGGGAGGGTTTCTAGGTGCATTGCTTACATAGCTTACCCTATCATGAAGTTGCTTTTTATACATCCTGGACTTAGACCTGTCAAGTTTGCCATGAGATGAGCTCGTTGCAACAGGAGGTGAATCAAACATACATCTACCTCATGACTGTAACTGGCGAGATGAGTAGTGAGTAGTATTGTCCGCAGTGGTATCTCCAATTACTGGGAAGTAGTCACTCTGGCGCATAGCAAAAATCCATTGGGATGGACTTACCGCTCATTTGGGGCGTGATAGTAGACATGATCCACCTCATTGCTTCGGGACAGGGCTGCGACGACGTTCCATCCAGTAGTTGGCTGAGAACTCTCAGATAGGGTGCCGCTGCATGAAAAAGCATTAAAAACACTTTACCCCACTCTTCCCAGAAGTAGTAGATCTGTTGCGAGACTTGTTGATACAGAAGAGCTGGCGCTACACTCCACGATGGTTCACAGCCACCAGAACCTCAGCCAACTGCTTCAGTTTCGACATTTGATGGCATCAAGCTGATGGTGAAACCGGGTCTCTCTATCCTGTCAAGTGGACGCTTCTCTTGGGAACTAAAGGACCTGTCTCGGACACACCGTGGCGCCACAAACTTTTCGCGCTGTGTCTCATGCTTCTGAACCCCACGCTGCCTGCCGATGCCATCCCCAATGACTTGGTGTGATTTTAAGCAGAAAGGGGCTGAGAGCTGGTGTAGGATATACGCGTGTCCCAACGTTACCTTTGTTGGTCCTTCCCAGAATAACCTGAAAAGCTATCAGTGCGGTTGGCCGCCGGTATATCCTGCACAACTTGGACCCGCTACCAAGAGCTGGGGAGTTCCCAAAATGAGGGGTACCTTTTTGGGGGTCCCTATAATAAGGATTATATTACATTAGGGTCTGTATTGGGGTCCCCTTATTTTGGGAAACTACCAAAAAGGTGTACAGAGTCGAACAGGTGCCTGAGTGCTAAGAGCCTCTGACAGAAGAGTAGCCGCCAGTGCGGGCTTGCTTGGGTGGCCGCTTTTCGACACTAAAACCCTGAACCCCTAACCCTAGAACCTAAACCTGAAACCACGTATCCCAAAAGGGGAACCATGTTCCATTAGGGTGCAGGGTTTACCCATGATCCTCCATATACCAGGAAAAGAAAGCATAATCCGTGTGTCATGAGAAAGCCCTAAATCTTAGATCTTTAAGCACTAGCTCCTGAACCCTGAGACCTCAATTCTAAACCCTAAGACCTACATCCTAAACCCTCAGACCTACATCCTAAACCCTGCCCCTAAACCCTACACCCTAGTCTTCCGGCTGCTTGAGCGGCGCCTGCTCGCGGCTCCCTCGCCGGGGGCCTCTCAGGCTTTGTATCGCCTCCCAGTTAAGAGCTACGCAGCACGCTCAAAGCCTCCCAACTCCGCCTCTTCAGCAAGAAGTCTTGCATTCTCATGTTGTGATGATGATACGAATGATGTGATGATGAAAGTAGGAGCCTTTGGACATTTGAAGGAGTTGAGTAAATAAGGAAGATTCTTTGATTTAGGGGGTCGTGGAGGTATGGGTGCATCACGCAGGTGCACTGTTTTGCCTTTTTTAAGGTTACTGCGCAGACTTGGCGAGGAGCTTCAAAGGTAGCCGAAGGCAGTTCGCCTTCTAAGTGCTCTGGGTCCCCCACCTCTTCCCCATATATTCTATGAGGATCATATAGGAATGATGTAATACGAACATGGAAACTACTATTTAGGGTCTAAGGTTGAGGGTTTAGGCAAGCAGTCCATTTTCGGGCATCATTGGGAGCTACAGTAACAGTAGTAATAGTGATAATAACAAAGTAATACTGACAAGAACAATAACATCAATAACATCAGCAACAACTACCTACTTGTCACAGTAGCAGCGGTAACAACGACAACAACAGCAGCCCTAGTAATACACTATGAAATACTGATATTCACGAAGAGTATTGATACTAGCAATAGTCTTAGTAGTCATAATGATAGTAAAGGGAGGCCCAGACAGGCGGATAGAGCTCCTTGCTAGCTGCGCAAAGCCGTCCAGCGCCATGTTCGACCTAGACTTCCCCGCTCCAAAAAAAGGGAAGACCTAAGGGTGCTAGGGGTTAATGGGTTCTAGGGTTTTTAGGGTTGCAGGTATCTAGGAGTGAATGAATGGGCTTTGGGGTCTACGGGTTTAGAGTTTTTGAGACACATGCAATAGCAGCTATGACTAATGTGGCGGTTACTGCCCTGGTCTTCGTCTAGCAACTTGTTGTACCAGTACCCAGTATACCAACTACCACAACCACTCAATCGCTACCTCGTCTTGCAACATGCAACTACAACGCCACTTCCTACTATTGCTGCTCTGGCTCCTGCTACTTCTGCTGCTGCTCCTGCTCCTGCGTGTCCTCCTCCTACTGTTACTTTACCTACTAGCTACTGCAGCTGCAATTGCTGCTACTCCTTGTAGTCCTACGCAGCCTCATCAATGTGATTGCTAATAGTCTGCCTATTTCCATCGACGAAGGACATCAGTGATTTCAGCCTGACGAATTCCAATTCGTAATGAAACTCTGGCTGTCACCATGACACTGTTATTTGACACAACCTTTGTGGGGCATGAAAAATTCCCCAAACCCTCTTGAGGTCTATTTGACGTACCTTATACCATAAGTATACCAGGCCACCAATGCCGTAATCTTGGTAATCATGCAAGCTTCTACACGAAACTGGGTTGCTGTTACGGAGCTTAGATTTAAGTTACTACAATTAGGGCGCCCTATTATGTGCTACACACCCCTATTATGGTACTCAGCTTAAGTTCCTTAACAGCGACCCAGTATCCTGGTTCTTACGTTTTCACGCGCCGTCGGCTTCGCGGCATTTGGGCTCATGATTCACACACCTGCGGCTACTCTCTGAAGGCAGCTGGGATTGGTTTGTACTTGGAGGCCCATGGGACTTAGTAACTACTTATAACTGGTAACCCCTATAAGCCCATTTAGGGGGATTATAAGTGGGGTTATAAGCCCAGCTATAAGTGGTTACTAAGTCCCATGGACCTCCAAGTAAGGCGCATTGATTTAGCGTTTACGGTTCAGGGCTATAACGGGAAACTGCGGGCATATCCTCGTGGCAAGCCTGTGATTAGCCCATAATTATAGCGCAGATACCATGAAGCCCTACATATCACATGTAAGCTGTACCTGTACCCGCAGCCCGGCAAGATCCTTGTACAAAATCGCTGAAACCCTAAACCATAAACCCAAAACCCCGCAAATTTAAGAGGGTTTCAGAGTCTCTGCATGCGACCGCAGCACAGAAAATCATGAAGCCCTACACTTCATCATCCCAAGCCCCAACACCTAAGCCCCAAAGCTTCAACCCCTTAGCCTTAAGCCATACCTGAACTAAGCCCAAGATAAGTCCTCTGGGTAGGACTTTGGGTTCCTTACATATTTCCCCTTATTGGTTTTATAGGGACCCATCTATACAAATATTTTTCAAGGGTCTCTAAAGGCCAACCAAGTCCTAAGCCAGCAGACATGAACCCTAACGCACTTCCTCTCCCCACTTCCCAACCCTGATTTACTTGTCATGAAGCCTCGAAACCTAACTCAGGCCATGTGGGGCGCGGTCTGAAACTCCACAGACTGCGGTGCCGGCCCCTTGCCTCAGATACGGCTTTTATATGAGCTATAGTCTAAACTCCTTAACGGGGGTTATGTAGGGGATTATATAGGGGACTACTATAGGGGTTATTAAGGGGAATACTAGGAGTTTAGATTATGGCTTGTATAGAAGTTATAAAGCGTCTAGGGGTTTAAGGGGCTTAAGTTTGGGGGTTTAGCTTGAGGGTTTAGGAGTTAGGGGTGTAGGGTTCGATAGTTGTTGGATTATACAGGATTATACAGGATTATACAGGATTATATAGGGATTATATGGGGGTTATGTTTAGGAACTAGATAGGATCATCCCAGTAATAGAGAATCGAACGGGTCAGAAAACGGACAATTAAATCGACACTGGAAATAGTTATATGTATACCTTACACCTTGAACCCTAAACCTAACCTATGTAACCCTTAACCTCCCTCTCTCTCTCTATCTATCTGTCTGTATATATATATATACATACATATACAAATCTACATATATATATACATATTTGTATATGTATATACGCGTTCGGATAATCCTGTGGATGCCTAAAGTCCTGCATGATCCTAAGTATCTGATTCATGTGAAGTTGCGGTCTTCCGGTACACCAAGGTCATGCAGGTTTAGAGTTTAGGTTTCTGTGTGCCCCTGGACCTCCACTTCAAGGGAGGGAGTATTTGCAGGTTTAGGGTTTGGCGTTTGGGGGTGGGTTCAGTGTAGGCTTGAGGTCTTTGGGCTTAGCAGTGGGAACCCTGGGCGTAGTGTGTACTTCAGGTGTGTTATGCTAGCAATAAATTCCTTCGCAGTGCTGAAAGTTTAAAGGTCATCTCCAGAGCCAAGGCCTTCTGAAGATCCCTCGCCTCTATGTCACAATGTCTACAATCAGAATGCTCTTGGTGGGGTCATGATGTCTTTTCCAGTACGGCCTAGTGCCAAAATCTGTATAGACATGCAGTTTCTTTGCCGGGTGGTTCTCTTCACAAATACGATTTGTCAGTTCTGTGGTGCTGCAAGATTCACGCAAACCTACCCGCCCAGCTATCAACATAGCATGCGGGTCTCGCTGCTCAGCGCACGGGAGTTTAGATGCACGAAGAGGTCTTTTCTTAGACTGCTCAGAATTTTGATCCCCTCTCTTGATGTGGTTGTGTCATGTTGTGTCCCAAAATAGGGGGACAAAAATAAACCCCAACCTGCTATGATCTTTAACATGGGCCCCCGCCAAAAGTACCCCTAATTTTGGGAAACCCTAAACCCTTTATCCTATATATCCCCTATGTAACTCCTACATTACCCCTATATATCCCTGTATAAGCCCCATATGACCCCGTGAAGGGCCAGGGCCACATGAGCCACCTTGATGGGTGAGCAGCAACAAGGATTGTTGGAGGCATAATGGATAATGTGGATTATATTAAGGTCCTATAATATTCCTATGAACATGTTGGGGGGTCCTCCTAAGGTAGGCCCTGGACTCCTTTTGGGTTCCTGAAGCTGAGCTTAAGGGTTTAGGGCTTGGGGTTTCAAGGCCTCAGAGGGGCCCCCCACCTTGTAATAGTGCCCATCAGGGATAATATGGATTATATTCAGGTCCTATAATATTCCTATCATACCACTATTACATGTTGGGGGGTCTCCGAGGGTAGGCCCTGGACTTGGCTGGGGTTCCTGAAGCAGAGCTGTGGTTTCGAGCGCCTATCATCGGGGTTGCTTTCATTGCAGCCCACTCGCGTGGGTTAGGGCTGCCCAGCTCAGTTGTCAGGTTTGGCAACCCTAAACTCTAAACCTGGGTGTGCTTTCTGACATGCCTTGCTCAGGACGTCGGCGCCACATCCGTAAGAAAGTCTGGAGGAGGCGCAGCTAACCGAGCCATCCACCGCGGAGTGGCTAAGCCTAGGATCATGGCCTCTCCCGATATAATATGAGCCATGATCTAAATTCCTTAAAGGGGGGGGTATATAGGAAGTTATCCAGGGGACTACCATGTGGAATATAAAGGAGACACTCAGGGTTTAGACTATAGCTCATATCAGTATTATGAACGCCCATGCACGAAGCGTGTCGGACTCAGTCATAGAATTTGTCTGGAAGCAGTATGCATCTTCTGTTCAGACCCCAGTCTGGCTGCCTTTCTGATGTCCAGGGTTTAGGGCTAAGGGTTTAGGAGTCTCTCGAGTACAATCTCTGTAGTATTATCTCCTTAGTACGCAGCTGTCAAACCCATTGAAGTGCGCTGTCCAGTAGAGATCCAGCAACTTGTTTCCATCCCCAACATCTCGGAGTAAGATGCTTTGCAACCGTAGTATGCCTTGTGGTAGTTGGCGTAAAGCCCCAATATAGAACCCCAAATAGTATTACCCTTGCTACTGAACCCTTAAATAATCCCAGTTTCCGTTTCATTTTCATTTCCTTTTCCATGTGATTCTCCATTACCGGGTTGTAATACTACACCAAAAACGCTGAATATCCCTATATAACCCACGTATAACCACTACATAACTCCTATAACCCCTATACAACCCCCTTGTTTGCCAGGCTCCAGATTCCTACAAACCCAATGCTTGACCTCGATGAAATCACCGAGGACAGCCCGACCAGCTACTCGTAAGGCATATGTTCTATCTACTTAAGGGGGACTATGATAATTCCTAACACAGTTCCCATGTTTTTTTCTATTCCTTCATTCCCTGCAGGCTAGGTCTTAGGAAGACCCCAAAGCCTGTAATAGTGGTATAGTGGGAAAATAAGAGGACCCGAAGATAATCCTAATTATCCCTTATCGTTACCATTACTGTGTGGGGGGGTTCCATCTAAACTACGCGCGGGAAGTTCTACATCTTTGGGGATCCTGGTGGTTTTGGTTTCGGATTTCCTGTATGAATTGCAACACCACTACCATGTGTGTCTATGTATATATGTATAAATACATTCACATACGTGTGTGTGGAATCAGCCCCGCATCGGGACTCTCACGTTCGTCGTGCAGAACTATCACTTTGCATGAACGCGTGTTGTGTAGCTTGGTGACACTTGTGTTAGATTCCAATTCGACTGGTGTGCAGGATCTGCTTGTCCAGGTTTATTTTTTTCCCGCCCTCCCGCCCTGAGGAATTGTTTGGGCAGGCACGTCTCTTCTTCGCGACAGGTGCGCCGTCTTATTCCTGCAGCCGATGCGGCTGCCCATTATTCGCCCATTGTGTGGGCGCAGTCGTTGGCGGCCCCAGGTGGCCGGTTGAGGTGAATGCAGGAGGGTGGGCCCAGTGGCTCACCCTCCCAACTACAGCTTTGTATTTGCTGCCAAAACAGTGTGTCTGTCCACCGCGTTTAGGGAAAGTGATAGGTCGCGGTTTGCAACCCCTTTACTTACCTTGCTCTCATGAGTGTTGTAGTTGGCTGCTTCATGACATGCGCCGGGCAACATCTGGTAGCAGCGTGTTGTTGACGGAAAAAGCAGAGTTGTGCTCACTCGCGAGTCAACCTCAGCATCCGCTTGTCACGAGAGCGGTTAGTTTTTTATCCGAAGTCAAGACTACGCAGATGCGCAATGCTGACTCGCATGACAATGCAGGACATAGGGCTGGGACGATTTCAGCTGTTGCAGCTTGTCTTGAAGAGCGCAGGAGATCCCTACCTTTAGGTTTAGGGTTTGGAGTTTAGGGTTTAGGGTTTGGGGTTAAGGGTTTAGGGTTTGGGGTTTAGGGTTTTGGGTTTAGGGTTTGGAAGGAGATCCCTAATGGAAACTGCTATAATGGGCTATATAGGAGTTATGTAGGTAGAATGGAAACTACTATAATGGGGTAGTTGCAATGTGCTGTTGTTTGCTGGAGTGGGGCCGGGGAGATTGGGCCATCCTTACCTGACTCACGACCACCGGGTAGCTTGTATGGAAAACATTCCCAACATCCTTATTTACCCTACATAATCCCTATATAACCCATTATAGTAGTTTCCATGTTGTTTTCCATTCTCCCTATATAACCGCTATATAACTCATTATAGTAGTTTCCATGTTATTTTCCATTTTCCCTATATAATCCCTATATAACCCATTATAGTAGTTTCCATGTTATTTTCCATTCTCCCTATATAACCCCTACATAACTCATTATAGTAGTTTCTATGTATTTTTCCATTTTCCCTATATATCCCCTTTATAACCCATTAGAGTAGTTTCTATATTATTTTCCATTATCCCAATATTATCCCCTCTTATTTCAGGAATGTTGAAGCCTTAGCTCCTCAGTCTGAACCGCATCTTCAACCATACCGGCGCTTAATGGGGAGAAGGGGGGGTGGATCCGATTAATCATGATCCCCAAAAGATATCCAACTGTAGCTCTGAAAAACACATATTCACTCCCCCGGTCCCCCTTTAGCACCAGGCTTTGTTATCAATTTGGGCGATTTGAGGGTTGCACGGTGCAACCTGCTCTTTAGTGGAATTGTGTCTGGTATGATGAGTGCTCTATGTGCATAATTCCATGTTAAACCGCACTATGTGCAGAATTCCATGTTAAACCGCTTCACCACAGCTGCATGAATGCCACTGGAATCTCAAGTAACCCACTTCTCCATATCAAACAATGCAAGTAGCCAAACCTATACGCTACCCCCCAGCGGAATATTGTTGGGGCCCCCAAGACGGGCCCTTGGACGTTTGAAGGGGATCCTAGAACCCCTTCAGGGTATGCATAGGGTATGTATTGGGTATATGGGGCCCATGGTTTTAATCTTAGACAGCGTAGTTTCCGTTTTCCTTTTGTTTCCATATACAACCCCCCATATAACCCCAATACAGGGCTCCTAAACTTGAAGCCCTAATCTTAGACTATCCCCTATATAACCCCAATACAGGCCCTAAACCGAACCCTAAACCCTAACCTAATCTTCGACCAGCACCTAGGCAGCAGCTCCTAGTCAGTGGTGTTCGGCTGCCATCGGCTCGGATGGGCCCACATTGGTCTAAGACGGGTCTTAACCAGGACCCCCCTGTACCCTTAATTTGGGATATATGGTCCCTAATAGTAGGTACTTAGGCCCTAATAGAGGGTAGGAGGAGGGTCTAGGAGGGTAGGTGTGTGCATTTTTTGGTGCGGCTTAGGGTTACTGTAGGGGTTGGGCTTAAAGAGGTCTCTAAAAATGTTGGCTTTGCGAAAGGCCCTCCAATTTAAAGGCGTATCGGGGGTCTTCGTAGGCGCTCCGGGATCCTTGGTCCGCGACATTTGTTATGAGAGAGGCCTGGGCGGCTACTAGGGTCCTCGGAGGCATGGCTGCCCTGGGACAGACGTTGCTGTCGTTTCGCTTCTCATAAATTTTAAAGCGAACCCCTCCTCCACCAGTGGGTGATGATTGGGTAAGGACTGCCAGCTCAGCTTGACCACGCCTTTCTGGGTTGCTGTTAAGGAACTTAAATTAAGTTACTATATTGGGGAACCCTATTATTCACTATATATACCCATTATGGTAACCCTAAACCCTAAACCCTATATACCCATTATGGTAACTTTATCTAAGTTCCTTAACAGCAACCCAGCTTTGTGTGGCTACTCAGGGCAGATGGCGCAGAAATCCTGATCTCCTCTGCCGTGCTCTCCATTCTTCAGCAGGACAAGTGGATTTGGGTTTAGGGTTTAGGGTTTCCCAAAATTAGGGGTACCCTTTTTGGGGGTCCCCATAATAAGGACTATAGTATGTTTGGGTCTACATTGAGGTTCCCCTATTTTGGGAAATTACAGTTTGTAGAGCCAGTCGACGCTGCGCTTGCCACGGTGGCACGTGATCTCCTGCATGGTAGCCGTTGTTTCAGTAGCTGGGAGCAAGGTCACTGCAGCAGCGGCAGGCTTACTTGCGGGCGCAACGCGCAATTCAGATCAGTCCAAGATGTTGCCCAGCTTCGTGATGGCATGCATGTTAGGCTTCTGGTGGATAGGCTTATTAAGTTATGGCTTCAGCCTTTTTGACCTGACGTGATTGTTGAGGGATGGCATCTTCTTGTTTCACTATTTGACTTTGAAACGAACCCATGGCTGCCAGAGCGAGCAAGTCCATGCATATTGGCAGGAGTGGGAACTTTCACCCGCACTCAAAGGCAAGACGGCTTGGCAGTTTTGAACAGACTGTTTCGATGGTAGCCTTCATAATGAGGACAGGTAGTTGTAGTGATTGCTGTTTCAGCGGTGCCTTCTACTTCAGGTGCGTCCTGCAGCAAGGCCTTGTCAAAGGCGAAGGAACGATGGAACCGGAGATTGATGATTTGAAGCACTGATGCCAGTGTGCCTTCACAGAAAATGGGGGTAGTGGTTAACTCTATTGAGAACGTACTCGCATGTGCTAGCGCAAGTTCCCCAGGGAACACCCTACTCTTCATCATTCCGAGACTGCCTCACCCGGTCCTAGTTAGTTCTACCAGTCTGACAAAATCTGGAACACTCTCCATGAATAGGAATATGAGAGCCCGAAGAAGACCTTATGCAAGCATCAGTCACGCAACATGGCCTGAACAAACCATCCATTTGCAAAGCATGATGTTGTGGATTTCCGACTCCTGCTGGGCCTCTGCATCATTTCTTGAGGATCCTATACCTAGTTCTTACCCCCGACTCAGCCCTAAAACCTAAACCCTAGTACAGTAGTTTCCATATTCATTTCCATTAACCCTGTAAAACCCCAATATTTCCCCTGTAATCCCTATAAACCCTATATAACCCCTTACCTTTCAACTGAACCTGAACAGTGGTCATTGGACAGGTAGCATGATGTCAGTCATCTTCATCGGCGTCTTCTTCGGCAACCTGGTGCGCAGGGGTATTACTATTACTAACTTTTCTTATGATGCTATTCTTCTACGTAACAGTTTCCGGCACAAGAAGATTTTTTCCTGTGACTTATTCTATTATGTTGATTTCTTCTTCTGATGGTCAAAGCAGCTGAGTTTGGGTTGCCAGCGGGGTGTAGGGGCTTCGTTTTTCAGCATTGTAACGATGTCTTCTGGGGTTGAGCACCTAACACAGGCAAATTTGGTGTCTACTCTGTATTTGACTATCCGAGTAGCATGAGATCCTGAAGAGTTGAACTCCGTGCCGGCTCCCCGCACCGGACTGCATGCTGTTTGGATGAGCCTCGCAGGGATGCATTTCAGTTGCTGGGGAGCTCATGCACGGGGTGTCCGCGGCAGCTTTGTTGTGTTTTGACCAGGGCAGCTTCTGGAGTTGTCACCACCTGAACTTGATGGCACATACCCGAAACAGCCCAACTTCCGCAACTCTTGCTTGTGAGCATGTTTCTAAAAGTATACAACCCGCTTGCTGTGTCGCAGATGGGTGGGCCGGCTGCCGATGCGTATGGACGACGGCTAGCCATACTCCTCGCCTATGCGCGCAGCTTACTTTGGAAATGCAAGGGGTCGAGAAATTGCCTCGTTGCAATCAATGTGCAAGCAGCGTCCATCATTCTCACGA
Source organism: Symbiodinium pilosum (assembly GCA_905231905.1). Classification (NCBI taxonomy): domain Eukaryota; class Dinophyceae; order Suessiales; family Symbiodiniaceae; genus Symbiodinium; species Symbiodinium pilosum. The sequence continues at coordinate 97,816 of CAJNIZ010045926.1, forward strand.
TCCTGACATAAATACAGCCTCATGTTTGAAAACCGATTGTCGGAAGAGATTTCGCAGGTGCTGTTTGATAGTGATGCAGTATTCTCCCCGCTAGATTGCTGCACATACTGAGCCGAAATCATTGCAAGTTGGGCTTCAAGTACTTTATCAAGGTTGCCTCTGTTTCCATCTTTTGCGTGTTTGATTGTTTGCTTCTTCGTTTGTTCGTTAATTTGTTTCTTTGAAACATCACCTTGTGGGTGATTAAAGAGGTTCATTAATTCCAGGTCTTCTCTAGACATGACCTGTTTATGGCGTTTTTAGGCTCCCGCAGCAAATGGCCTGCTAAAGCCCTAACATAGCCGCTCAGTTCGGCCTCGTTGTGTGCGGGCTGTGCTCGGCAATCAGCATTGGGTGGCGGGCTGAGTCTCCAGGATCCTTGAGCACTCTTCGTGTTACCTGGGTAGCTCCCAAATTATGGGCGAATATTGGTACCCTGAATATTAGGTGCCGTAAATAGAATCTATATAACCAAAAGGGGTCTATGTTTTTGAGAACAACCCACAGTATCACTTTTACTGCTATTACGCTGAACGGGTGCTCTAAGGCTTGTATGCGGTATCTAGGATTGGTGTTGCTCCTGGATCCAGAAGCTGTATACCTAGGCAATGTCGGTCACATGTCTTGGGCGCCTGTGCGGTCTCTGCAAGCACAAAATCTGGTCTGCAGGAGCAATGCACGAAGGGCATAGCCATGGCAAAGCATGTGAACTGTAGCCTAAACTCCTTAAGGAGGGGCTATGTAAGGGCTTATATAGGGGACCTCTATATGGGTAATTAAGGGAGATATTGGGAAATTAGACCTTTAATCCTTTAAACCATAAATAGACCCTATAGGGCTTATTAAGGGGGATACTAGCAGCCTAGATATTTTTAGACTATGGCCCATGTGAATGTAGCAGAGCCGGACAAACTTTCGGAGCTGCCCAGCACGGAGGCCGATGTCGATGCTTTTAGCACGATTCTTCTTCGGGTTCGGCACCCAGGACTCCGGACCGCTGTGCCAAACATTGGGTTCAAGGTTTAGGGTTTAGGGCCATTATCCCAATATAGCCCCCAGTATCAACATAGTAGTCTCCTCTTTATTTTTCATTATCCCAAGATAACCCCTACATAATGTAGTAGTTTCAGAGCAATTCACCTTCAAAACTCTGTTCACAGTTGTTGATGCAATTCTAGTCTGAACACATACTTTCTCAAAACATCAGTTCCATGTTAGTGCTCAGATGTTCGAGACTCAAGATTGAACGGTTGAAAGGTAGTCAGGCTAGGCAATTTGTGTGGTCTTGCTTCGTGCGCTCTCTGCAAACTTCCGAGCCCTAGGTCTTGACGCTGGCCAGTACCCTTTATCGGGTTATACGGCCACTTTGGCCTAAACAGAGGGTAGGATGGTCTACGTACATATGGTCCCCCTTAAGTAGATAGAATACAGCTTTGGGTATATTAAAATAAAATCCTGATATACCCCATATTCTATCTACTTAAGGGGGACTATAAGGTGATGCCCAATTTTAAGCAAAGACCTGGCAACAATGTGAGGAAAACAGGAAGCCACAGTCTGAAAGCCCCCCTTAATTTGTGCGTTGGTAAGGGGTTATAGGGGATGACATGTACGGATTCTAGGGTTACAGGGGATTCTATAGGCATCCCTGAAGCTAAAACCCTAAACCCCTAAACTCTAAACCCCAAGCCGCGTTGTCACCATCATTGTTGGAGCTTTCCTATTTCAATTTCATCAGGGTCTAAACCTGTCAGTCCAACCCTGGTTCGCTGAAGCTTCAAGCTTAACTTTAAGGTTTAGGGTTGGGGTTTAGGATTCAGGGTTTTGGGCTTGGGATTAAGGGTTTAGGGTTAAGGGCTTAGGATTCAGGGTTTAGGGTTTGGGATTAAGGGTCTATAGGGTTTGGGATTAAGGGTCTAGGGTTCGGGATTAAGGGTCTAGGATTTAGCACTAAGGGTTCAGGGTTTGGGGTTTAAGGGTGCAAAGCCTGACCGTTCAGCCTCACGAAAACCATCTCGAAGCCCAAAGGGCGGATTTCTCGAATTTAGCGGCCCCAAAATGGACCTATAGCACGTACTATGGGAACTCCCCAATGATGGGTCCAGGTACTCAATAATCATATACTTACGCAGAACTTGTACTACAATTCTTATGACCCAAATCCCAAGTGCCTAGTTATTGGGTACTCGGACCCGTAGGGAACTATCAAGATTGAGCGCCGGAAGCCGCCTAAGGCTGTTCTACGGCTTCGGCATGGGCCCATCTTTGACCCTGCAGGTTGTGGCCTCTGATGCTACGTGGTGCTCAGTAGTACAGTACCTGAACCCCAAGAGTATCTGTAATAATTGCCTGTTGTGCAATTTTTCGGGGTTTTTGGGCTATTATTTTACATAGTTTTGTGGTTCAGGCGGGGAATAAGGGAATACACGCCCTATATATTATGTTCCCATTTTCCTAAGCACTAGTAGTACGACCAGGGTCGCGTTTGGGCCTTAGATAGTATCCTGCTACTTGTGGTTTTTGGGCATGCCCACATCGTTCTGTAAGTTATGGAAACACCCATAGAATTGGAGGCCAAAAAGCCTGCAAGGCATATCCGTTCGAGCTGAAACGGGTCTAGAGCATGGAGCATTCAGATGCTTCTGCTACTTCAATGTGAACCTGATATACATATATACATATGTATATACATACATAGGCGACATGCCACTTCACCCTGGCTTTGCCAGTGAGCCCTTTTTCAAACGACGTTCTTGGTAGGGCTTTCAATTATCGAGCCCCTGAATTCCACCCCTCCACCCCCTCACAACTTTTGACACATGTAAGGCGGTCTTTTGATTACCACCCAGCATCTTAAACCCTACTGCAGAAGCCTGTAGAATTAAGAACAGTAAACGATCCCTCGCGTCCTAGCATGTTTCAATACCCCATAGCCTTATTCCATGCATTATAAGGCCTCTACACTATGCTCAGGATGCAAAGCTCCTGGAGGAGTCTATAAGGATGCAACTTCCGACAAGATGGGGCGTGATATGTGGGGCGTATAGGGGGACTAGGGTGTCCCCTCTCAAGGGCAATAGAAGGATGATATTGAGAAAGTCAAAAAACTCAAACGATGCTTTGGATCGCACCTGCCTGTCGCAGCTTGTACGGTAGACTGGAGGATACCCGTAGTAGGGAATAATGGAACACAAGCAAGGCCTATAAAGTCGGTATATAATCCATTCCTGTATTCCCTACTAAGCAGCAGTAAGCCAGGGTGGAGATTTGTCCAAACCCTAAACCCTGAACCCTGAACCCCTGGCCAAGGTGGAGATTTGTCCAAAGGCTTGGCGAGGCCACATGGTCAACGCCTATGACTTAGTTGGTACTTTCAAAGGGGAGGCGGAATTCAAATCCTGCCATATATAAACCTTATAAACCCTAAACTTACCTATATACCTTATGCTGTAGGAAATCCAGTGTAGAGGGGGTCCCATGCAATGGACTGTACGTAGGGATTAGCTTCAGCTTCTTTTAGGTAACCCGTTCAGTACTACTGGCATTTGGAATGGAGCTAGTTGAAGCTATCTTGCTTGCTTGCGGTTCAAACTGCCTGTCGTAGTAGTAGTAGTAGTAGTAGTAATAATAATAATAGTAGTAGTAGCAGCAGTAGCAGTAGTACTACTATTGCTACTGCTGCTATTGCTGCTGTTACTCCTCCTCCTCCTACTCCTACTCCTACTACTACTACTACTACTACTCCTACTCCTACTCCTACTCCTACTCCTACTCCTACTCCTGCTGCTATTGCTGCTGCTGCTGCTGCAACTACATGGTCCCAATATAAACCCTGCATAATCCGTATATGCTCCCCGTATAGACCCCACGGAACCCCCTCGATCCCTACATAAACCCGATACGCTGCCAGAGTAAACTCAGGTTTATGTAGCTGCAGCTCCCTGCCCAGGTAAACAACTTCTTCTTCACCCTCGGTGAAGTTTACGCTGCTATGGCCTCAGCAAGCCATGTTCCGATTGCTCAAATGAGTAGTATTCTGTTGTGGGATATTAGCTCTATCCTCCGCAATACGGAGTAAAAAAGATCTTCTTTGGGATATTGGTAATTTTCAAGAAGAATCTCCAATCTTGCTGGGTTCAATCATCACATGGCGTGTGTCCTTTTGCAAAGGCTTGGCTACTTTGGGCTTTCCTGAAAGACTTGAAGCAGACCAGCGACGAGGACTGTCGGCTGAGCTTGCAACGGTGTCACCGTCCGGAGGGATGATATATGATGCTGGAGCTGCCAGGCTACGTGGGGAAGCACGCTTGCAGCCCAACTAGAATGTTTTAGCTAGGGTATACCCATTGATCTCCATAGTATATCGCAATGTGCTATGAGACAATCGAGGAAGCTGTGCTACAACATCTACTTTGCATGGCTCTTGTACTAAGCATGAGACCAGCAGAAGCACGTGCCCCGTATGAGCTGTAGTGTTTGCAAACTCCTCAAAGAGACTATGTTGGGGATTATATAGGGGAGTATTATGGGGGTGATTAAGGAGAATCTTATGAGTTTATCATAATATGTGCACAGTTTGAATCTCCCGCTTGCTTATCTTCCTTGGGATTCCTAAAATCTATGAGATCCGCTTAAACTCCTAGTATCCCGCTTAAAGAACCCTTGTAAAACTCCTCTAGAAAATCCCCTATATAACCCACTTTAAGGAGTTTAGAGTAGAGTTCCCCTTACAACCCTTATAGTCCTCCTTAAGTAGATGGAATATGGGGTTTATGGGGGGTCTTTTTTATGGTCTTGGTGCTTCGCCACATTCTATCTACTTAAGGGGGACCATATGTAACTATAGTACAGTGCATCCTAAAGCCCTATTCAATCATTGAGCCTGATGAAACTTCTCACAGCTGGACTATTTGGGGATACTATGGTACCCAACATTGAGTAAGATCATATCCTCTTTTGAGATATAGTATCTTATATCAGGAATCTTATCTTACTTGGCTCAACCAAAACAACGCTACTCAAGTGACAGGAAAGCTGGCGATACGTTACTGCTCTGGCAGTGAGCCGCAGCCTTTTGAAAGTGGAGTCGGTGAATTAAAGGTTCGGGATCCCAATCAATAGCCCGGAAATATTAGCGTTAACAATGTTGTTGCCGGACATGTGTTGTAGAGGAGAAGGATGGCGATGACATGGGGTACTAAGGGACACATGGGGATACCCGAGCGCTCTCATGCAGTCCTTTTGAGATTTTCATGAGGGAGCTTCAGTTCAGAACTTTGGGATGAAGTGACTTGGGACACAGTTGACTTTAAAGTTGACTCTCCCGGAGCTGCAGCTGGCAAAAGCCCCTGGTGGAGCAAAGCTTAGACTGCAGACTCTTCAACCAAACTGTGATCCATAAGGTCGAAACTAGACCCATGTAAATCCGAACCTAAAGCACCACCTCTGAGTTACAAAAGCAGCTCAGGTCCAGCATTGCTTATCCTGCCCTTTGCCGTGCAGGGGTGCCCAGATGTGCCATAAATGCAAGGTCAGGCCTTCCGCTTTAGGATTCAGGCGTCCAGGGGAGGGTTTTTAGGGTCCAGGATTTGGGTGTTGAGGATCCCCATAATCCCTGTAGTTTCCATTTTCTTTTCCATTATCCCAATATAAACTCCAATATAACCCTACTATAACCCCTTTAGATTTCACGGCCTAGGGTTTGATTGAGGGCTACGGTGTTTTGGGGGTTTTAGGCTTCAGGGTCCAGTGGTTCAGTCTGCCATTTCGCGCAGGGTTGGCAGGCTCAAGATGATGGATCTTGTCTGGGTCAGCTTCCTACATTTCCGCGGTCCCGCAGCCCCAGGCATCCTTAAACCCTAAACCCTATTTTCATGCTTTGGTTGTCCTCAGTGGTGCAGGATCTTTTTTCAGGCAGCCTGAGCATTTTACTGAAGCGATGTGAATAGAGGGGTTTACACAGGGATTCTATGGTAAGTTTTTTGGAAAACGCGAAAATCGAGGCTGAGGCTGGAAGAAGGTCTTCGGATCAATGCTTGTGACCCCTGGGAAGTGAGACCATCGTTCGTAACGTTGTTGGTAAGAGATCTTGGGTTCGGTTCTCTCGAACTTTCACTCTGTAGCATTTTGTTGGATTCCACCTTGCAGCATATTGCGGCAGTATGCTGACAGCTTATGAAAGCTCGCTGACTTCAACGCGAGGGGATTGTGCAACCTAGAAACCCTTGGGCTCCAAATGGCCAATTATAGGTACTATTTATAGGCATTGGGGCCCAATGTAGGTATTATTCATAGACATGGAGCCCCAGGGAAAGGCGCTGTACAAGATGGCACAACAATGGCCTGGTACCCCAATATAACCCCTATAATCCTTAGTTTCCATTTTATTTTCCATTATCCCCATATAACCCCTATATCACCCCTGATTATATAACCCCAATATAACCCTTATATAACCCCTGGCTTGTGCGAGGTTGCTCCTCTACGAGTCGCCGCATTACTTAGCCGGAAGCTTGGAGGGTATGCTTTGCTCAGTAATACCCTCGCCCTAATATTAAACACCCCCCACCTGCACCCCCTCTAATATCAAATACCCCCATGATGTGGTATATTATAATATGTAATATTGGAGGGGTTGGGGGGGGTTGAATATCAGGGGGAGGGGATTACTGTGTGAGTTTCTGAAGATATGGCCCCTGTAGCTGTGATGCCTCAGTTGAGGGCTGACTCATAGACTGAGATCCATACAATCCGTCTGAGAGCCAGTATCGCTGACAGTGCTCATTTTCAAGATCCTGCCTAGGACCTACACGCTAAACCCCAAACCCTAAAACACCCTGAGTCACAGATGGTCTCTGCCGTGAGGTTGTTTGTGGGAAGCACGACCAGGCAGGCAGCATCCAGCAGAAGCCAAAGGTTGTCATGCCGGTGATGTGTATCATGTTCAGACTATGTAGGGGCCAGCTATACAGAGTTAAGGGGCTTAAAAAGGATTATATGGAGTTTAAGGACTTTATCCCAACAATGGAGAATCAAACTGAAGAAACATTGAACATGAAATGGACACTCGTGTTATGTAGGGGTTCACGGTTCAGGGCTGGGAGGAGTTGTTTGCTGTGCCAACAGCATGCTCGTGCTAAAATTGAAGACCTAGATTCATCAAGACATGTCAGTTCAGAAAAAGGCAGAAGTGAGGGAACACTGCTTTTAATGAGGGCGATGCAGGCGTTGGGGAGAAGGGGCTGTCATGCGTGGCCAGAACCTCCCCATGTAGCCTAACGGATTGGCTGTTGGTTGCAGATGAGGATTCCCCTCTCTGAAATAACGAACCCAAGACCCACCAATAACCCCACCCAAGTAAGCACCATTGTATATTAGAGGGAATAGGTTCTGGTGAGGTGGGGGTGGTTTGTAGAGGGGAGGTGCTTACTGGTTAAATAAGTTTTCCTACCAACGCCCCATATGTTTCCCCTTAGTTGGCCCCAATTTTCCCAAATGAGCGCGGGCGGGGGGGGATTGGTAGCAAGTCATGAGTGGTGGATGGGGACCCGCAAAGTATTGTACTCCTAGGGTACGGGCTATACAACGTGGTTCATGATGTCTCCCATGCACGGAATGATGCCAGCAGAGGTAATACGTTTCCAAAAACACCAAACCCCCAAGACCCTAAACCGTTTCTTTTCCGCGGAAGATGGCGTTCAGACCCTACTCGGCGGTCAGGTCTGGGGGTTAGTAAGTATACGTATAATCCCCAAGAAGCCCTAATATAGTAGGGCCCCCATGGCTTCAACCTTAGATAGTAACCTACTTACCAAGTCCCCTTGACCCTCCAAGTAAATCCCACTCGTAGATCCTTTCAGACTGGTCAGTGCTCAACATCCATCGACGCAGCACATTTGGCTTTCGCCCAGTGCTATCCTACATCTTCTACACGAGTCCAAGGCCACACGTTTCAAGATTCACAGTTTAGATTTGAGTGTGCTTAGGGTTTAGGGTGTAGAGTGGTGTCAAGAAACATTCTTCAGGATCACCGGGACCGAAGGGGCGGGGGCTGGGGATCAAATAACCACGGCAAAATAGGCACCCACTTCCAACCACAACCTCACCCATGACGGTCTAAGTGCCCAAAAACATGTTACATCTCCTCAAAACTTGGTTATCATTTCTACGGTCCACATTCCCCCCAAATATTGGGTACTTGGACACCTAGGGTACAGGTACAGCCCGCTGGCCCTCGATCCTCTATCTGGGTACCACTTCAATACACAGCATGGAAGGACACTGAAGTTTTGTTTCAACAATTCCCCATAATGGGGTTCCTATATCATAGTACGTGTCCTTGTATACACTTCTCCTTTTGGGGAAAAGTGACTTAGGCCTAGTGCCATTTTCAGATTTGATTGGTAGATCAAAGGAGTATCAATCAGATGCCAGATGCTTAAGAGAGAGCCAATAGATTTCTGCGGCAATCCACCTGCAAGGTCCGCGATACATGTTGCTTGGTAGACGGATGCATTGTCGTCTGACATTTTGCAGGCCCGTTGGTGTCGGGCGCTCATTTGGTAGGATGCATGCTACGGTGGATAACATTCCTGAACCCTCGACACCACACCCATGACACCAAAATCATCCCTGAAGACGATATCCTAAAGTCTCAAATTCCTAAACCCTGAACTCCGAACTAATTCCTAAATCCTTGGAATGATTGACAGGTGCCCTTTGCTTGCTCCGATCTTAGAAAGATGGAGCGCCAGGCTTTCTGCAGGCCGGAGACTTTTTTTGTTGCAGCTTCGTTTGGAGAGATTAGCTGGGGAAGTCCTTATGGGTAAGGGCTCGAGAATTTTTAATGATGAGTATGCAGGCTCTAAGGGAACCACCGTTTTGTAAACTTTGTTTCTATAGTAGGCATTTCGTTTGCCTGGCAAGAGGTTTTTTCTGGAAGCTGAGCACTGCTTGGATTTCTCTTCGGTCAAAGTTTTCTGACAACGGCCCCGGGGCTCTGAACGCGGCTTGGGGTTTAGGCTGTGGGGTTTTGGGTTGGCGTCAACAAAGAGGACCGCAGGAATTTGCAGGATGGATAGGTGCATAGATATCGCAGGATGGTAGCTTCGAGAAGCACACCTGTGACTCTCATATCCGCTTACTCAGCGTAATCAGGAGACTGGCAAAGCATCATTGGAACTTCAAGAGTGTGGGTGTGCCCCCCCTTTTCCCCGAACGTGCAACATCCATGTGGGTCCGCTCCCCTTCTCCCGCAAGCGTGTAACATCGCATCACTTGTGTTCCCTGTAAATGCGACGGAGACCATTGCTCTTGTAATGTTCCCTGTTCTGTTTTGGGTTGGGTGATGGAGTCTAACGAGACTGGCTGGTCCGGAGCCCCGAACCCTCAACTCAAAACCCTAAACCCAAAACCCTAAACCCTGAATAGTAGTTTCCATTTCATTTTCCATTATCCAATATAACCCCAATGTTTTTGCCAGTGACAGGACCAACAATGACTTTGATACCATGGGACCTCTCCCGGACTCTGACGGAGATATGGATGCATTTTGGCCGAACTTATTAACATAGTATATTGGGGTTATATTGGAATAATGGAAAATAAAATGGAAACTATTATAGTAGGGTTATATAGGGATTATTATATTAGGGCGAATTGCCACAGGGCCCCAAAGATGGGGAAGGGAGTTTTGGGGACACCTTGTCTAGGGTTGGGTAGTTCAAGACTTATTCAGGGTTTCAGGGTAGTTCAAGCAGCCCTGTTTATGTTCGGAGGCAATTCAAGACTTGGGGGTTGGGGCATGCTTTTCTCGCAGACGATGGTCGAAAGGATTTGCAGGGCATGTGCGGAATTTGAACCCAGAAAGCAAACTGCAGGTGCTGCTTTCCTAGATTTTCAAATTAGGGCTAACTTTCTGGGGGTCACTATAATAAGGGGTGGATAAGGATTGGCATGTTTTGGGCCTTGCTTATGGCAACTACCATCAAGCATGCCATATCATGCCATGAAGCACGGACCCCACTACCTACAATCATACCCAGACGTTGCAACAGGGCTTTCTTTGCTCTGTTTATTACGGTTGTTGGGTTGAGGGTCCCAGGGTTTAGGCTTATGGATAACAGGCTTAATTAACTGGGTTGCTGTTAAGGAACTTAAATTAAGTTACCATAATGAGTATATATAGTAAATAATAGGGTTCCCCCAATATAGTAACTTAATTTAAGTTCCTTAACAGCAAGCTAAAGGTGGGAAGCTGCCAGAGCCTCCAACCCTGCACTCCCAGGCGTTTGCTACCTGCCACAAGAAGGCCATGGCTTCTGTGGCGCGACGGAAGAAAGGCGCCTCCTCATTCATGTGAAGGGTTCAAAGGGTCTTGGGGGATCCCTAAACCCGAAGCCCTGAAATCTAAACCCTGAACCCTAACCCTGAAACCTAAACCCTGAACCCTAAGCCCTGAACCGTAACCCTGAGCCCTAAAACCCAAACCCCGGTTTCAGAGATGTGGGATTCCAGACTGAAGGTTGAAGAGTGCATGGCTACTGCTTCCGTTGGTGTTCAGACTCCGACACAGGCATCCTCAACATCTTGAAGTCTGCAGTGAGCTGCCCACCAGCCTGCCTCTCCTTTACTGGGTTTGTGTTAACGAACTTGAATTGTAAGTTACCATAGTGGGTATACATAGCTGTTAATATGGTTTCCCCAAGATAGTAACTTTAACTAAGTTCCTTAACAGCAACCCAGCTTAAGTAGCCTCAATCGGCCCTCAACAAGGTTTCTGCAGGGGTAAGCATGGTCGACAGCGTTTCAGAGTGATGAAATTGTAGGAACCGCAGCAGGAGGAATGCAATTCTGTTGAGCATGAGCCCGAGGCAGAAACATGCAGAGGACGGTATAAAAGTGTGGCAGCAGAAACGTTGTTAATGCAAGTTCACTCACGAGTACCAACATAATATTCAAATTCTGGAAGGAGGCCTAGGTCAAATACGGGCTATGTTGGGATAGGTTGCCTCAACAACAATGATGGGAAAACAAATTGCCAGGAATATGCAACATGAAATGGGAACTGCTATGCGCAGGGAGTTTTTAGGAATCAAGAGGAATATTCAGGATTAAGCGTTTAGGGATTAGGGTATGCCGTGTTGTTGGGCTTCGTACACATCTCCATAGTTTTGAACTCTCGTTGGCTTTGTTGCCCTTTGCGTCTGGGTGGCCCCGCCGCGCTGTCTGTTCTTCTAGGTTTTCTTATTCCCAAAGGGTCCATGTAGCTACATAGTACAGACTTGGGCCCTAAAGTAGATATATGGTACCCCTTTGGGCCCTAAGTATATACCATATAGCTACATGGACCCTTTTGGGATTGTTAAGCCAGTCACTTCCATTTTTGGACAATGCCAAGTTTTAGCCGTCCTCGGCAGTTTGATCAGCCTCCTTATATATGTATGGGCTATATAGTCTAAACTCCTTAAAGGGGGTTATATAAGGGGCGGGCTTATATAAGGGACTACTATAGGGTTATTAAGGGGGATACTAGGAGTTTAGACTATAGCTCATATGGTAGCTTCCTGAAATAGGGACCTTCAATGTAGATCCCCAAATACTACAATCCTTATTATGGGGGCCCCCCAAAACAGGGAGCCCTAATTTTGGGAAACCCTCAGCCCTAAACCCCTAAACCCTATATAACCTCTCTAAAGTCCCTATAAAACCAAAATTTTGGGAAACCCTAAAACCCTATTTAACCCCTATAATCCAGAGACATCTGATGGAGCAATGAAAATCTGACCGTAGTCTGAGGATCCTTTGCTCAGTCCCTCGAGGCAGGGACTTTAGGGTTTAGGTTGGGTCATTCCCCCTTACAGTAACTGTTACCACAATGGGTTATAGGAGTTATAAGAACCCCCTTAATAAGGCCCCTTTAAGGACAGTTCCTGGGAGAGGGAATGACCCAAGGTTTAGGGTTTAGGACAGAGAGCTGAGATACCCGCATAACTAGGTTGCTGTTAGGGAACTCATGGTCCCCCTTAAGTAGTTAGAATATAGGGCATATGGGGATCTTCTGATATACCCAAAGCCAGCTTCGATCTACTTAAGGGGAGCTATAGATTAAGTTACCATGATGGACATGTGGTACTAGACTGGGGCACCAGACTCCATTCACGCCTGGTCTACTCCACAATCATGGCAGGGGTACATAGTAAATAATAGGGTTGCCTCATTATATTGATTTAGTTGAAGTTCCTTACGAGCAACCTGGAAAGTGTAGGTTTGGGGGATTCGAGGGTTTTATCCAGAGGGCATTACGGCCAAAGGGTGCAAAGGTTGAGGTATGGAGGCTGAGAGGGCCTCTGCGGTTAAGGGTTCAGGGATTCCTTGCTTAGTTCTGGTCTGGTGTACCTCAAATAGACTGCACATGATACCCTAGACCCTAAACCATTGGAAATTGTTAGGCTTCTACGGTGGATGTGCCAACAGGCTCCCAATCCCCCCCCGGGAGCGCTCGGGTGGGGAGTCTACTTAAAGGGTCAGCTGGACTTAGTAGGTTAACTTCAAGAATATGTGGGGTTAGGGAAATTGTGCGGCTGACGCGTGGAAACAGCATACGTACTGAGGCCCCCTGACCGTCCTTGCTTCAAGTCTCTTCTCCCACATGGCAAAAATCTCAGAGTCAGGTCCTGCACGGGTTTGGCACTCTGAGTCTGAAGCCTTTGACTCCCAAACACTTCAACCGCTGAGGCCCTCTACCTGAACATGCTGGACCCAAATCCTCCCCAAACTCCAACATTCTCCAAAAAGTTTGGAACAAACAAAACTCTTTACCAAACCCTCGCTCTGGACTCGGGCCAGGCACTAGAAGACAGTTCCTAAAAGCAACCATTGGGAAACCATGGTTTAGGGGTTTAGGGTTTAGGGGTTTGAGGTTTAGGGTTTAGGGTTCTGTTGGTATTCCTGAAGATGGGGCTTCCGCTCAGGGCCCCTGGGATCTACAGCGATCATGGACATGTAGGGCCGCTCTGAGGGACCAATCGAGCGGCCTCAATAGAGTAAAGGGGCTATGGGACTATATGGGGTTCAGGAGTACAGAGTTGAAGTGCAGAATCATATAGACAGGAAAATGGAAAGGGATATATATATATATATACACACATATAGAAATATTATGTAGTGTATATATACATATATGGATAAGAAGGGTTCAGGAGCCTAGGGGATAGTGGAGAACCACATGCAAAAGAACGTGAAGGTTAACAGGGTCTTTGAATGCAGGGAAACCTAAATAACTACCAATGTCGTCTTCCTGGGGCTTTGGATGATTATGATAGAGGGTACCTGAAAATCGACCTCAAAGTTAGATTTGTAACTGCTTTCTAAATTGTATGAATAAACCAAAACCCTCATGATATTCAGAGGACCTCCCAAGACAAGCCCTAAGCCCCGAAGCCTTCAACCTCAAGCAATGAAAGCAACAGTCTTCCAGAAATGGATGGTGTCTCAAACAGTCTGGGACTGGGGGTTCAGGTGATTTTGGGTTCCCCCATCCCCCACCCACGGGTTTTCTCTTGGTTAGGTGCCTTTGGAGAAACGTCAAAGCCAATAAAGGGAGAACTGTAAAGGTAACCCTGAAGGCCTTTAAATGGTAGTTTCCTAAATCGGAGGTCCCCAATATAGAAACCAAAATACAATACTCTTATAAGGACCCCAGGACCCCTGATTTGGGGAGACCCCAAAATTCCAGGCCAACCGCCCGGCGCTAGTGCAGCCGGCGCTGTCTCCGCTCACCAGGCCTCGTGACATTGTGTTCAGTCCTGGAGTTTGACAGCACATGCTTTACAAGATTTGAGGATGCACGTTTGGGGTTTAAGGACTAGCGTATTAGGGTCAAGACGCAATTAAGGTTTAGGGATGGAGGTTTAGGGCCTAAGGACTAGGATTTACATGGGTGTGATTGCACTATCCCGTGATGGTTTAGTTTCCATCATGAACGCCTTGGGAGGCATTAGATGGGCAACCGCAAGTTGCTAGAGAGATCAGAAAGAAGACCAGCGCGCAGTATTGCTCTACTTCCGGGATCCCCCCCCTCACCCTCCTTGGGATTTACAATCTATCAAGGCCTAGGGGATCGAAAGAGATATTGTTGATAATAGAAAGCCTACATGGCGCAAGGTATCCTAAATCTTGGGAATTAATTGAGCTTAGTATCATTAAGCCATACTGGAGTTTTGGCATCGACAGTAGCTAAAACATGAGGAGCGAGATCAAATGTTTTGTGAACGCAAGCTCCACTTTCAACTGCTATAGTCCCCCTTAAGTAGATAGAATATGGAGAATATGCGGATCTTATTATAAAGTACCCAAAGCCATATTCTATCTACTTAAGGGGGACTATAGCTTGAGTCAAGGAAACCTCCATGTGGTTAGTTATAAGGTAGGTACCCTTAAAGGAGGCCTGTATAGACCCCCATATAGCCCCAACGCCCTCATACGAGCCTCAGAATATGAGCCTTCAAGTCGGGGTGTCCGATTGGAGGGGCCCATGATTGATGGAAATAGGCTCGCAGCCCCTGGATCCAAATGGGGACAGACGCTCGAACAATTTAGGCTTTAGGGTTTAGGGGCAAAAATAGAACACGCAGCAACGATGACGGATTATGCGGAGGTTGTTTCGGGACTCTCCACCAAGCAAGCATGAAAACCACTCACGCTCCTTACAGGATCACGGGGGCTTACATCAGGATTGTGTGGGGATGATTGGGCTCAAAGGGAAAGTTGCATCATTGCTTCAAGTTGAATTACCTGGTACATAGTCACTATGATTACACGGCCGACTGAAGCATGCTGCTGATAGAGGAAATCTTGCACCACTCAAAGTCCTCGAAATCCTAGGAAATACCATAGTTTAGGGACCGTGTTTAGGGTTTCGGGTTTGGGGTTAAGGGTTTAGGGTTCAGGGTTTGGGGTTTGGTATCTGCCCACCTCCCCGCTCACCCAATACAGACCATAGGAGAATTCCGGGATTCGCCTCCCCGCTTCAGTTCTCCTCAGAAGGCTCAAGAACCCCAGCTTGCCAAACGGGAAAAATACCTATGATAACAATAATTAGCACAGGAGACAGAAGCCCAAGTGGGAGATTCACTCGCAAGGCCTCCATCCCTCGAGCATTCCTACACCCCTAAACCCTAGACCCTAAACCCTAAACCCAACACCCGTATCATTCCACCACCCCCTCCCTGCTCCTCATAGGCCTCGACAGATGTGGGCTGACTGCACCGACTTTGCTACAGATGATGAGGAGTCTTTGGGTAATGTAGCAACATATGAGTTGAGAAAGAGATTATGTTGTTGAAGCTATGAGGAGGTGCAGAGATTTTGGCTAGGGATTTGGGCTTACTTGAAAGCTCAGGGAACTTGGTATGTAGGTTTTAAGCAGGTCAGCTCCAATGAGGGGACTCATAGCATTTGTAACCTACTTGAAAAGCGCCTTGGGCCTCTACGACCTAAACCCCCGAACCCTTATCCCAGAATAGGGCTTTGGGTATATTATAATAAGATCCCCGTATACGCCATATTCTATCTACTTAAGGGGGACTTTCAACCCTAAACCCTCATGTCTTCTCAAAGCCAGCTGGCGCTCAGTTTTTCTGGGTTGTCCCGGGCGCAAACGCAGCTGCAGAGGTGTTTACAGAAGCGCAGGACCAACCGCAAACCCTTTGATTGTACAGCAAAAAAATACTATGTCCAGCGTTTTAATCTACATGCCTTTTAGTAAATCATATCCTATCAAAGTCGGTACTGTCCTGGTATCCGAGGATTATTCAAACATGGCCCTGTATGATGAGAACCCGTACAAGCTCCTCGCAATTTCCTACATGCGCCCATGCGGCTAGGATCTCTGAGGTATCGGGAATTTGGGGGAGGGCTTAGAGTCTTGAGACAGCCCTAAACTAAATCCTAAATGAGCTCTAGTCTAAACTCCTAGTATCTCCCCTAATCACCCCTATGATACTCCCCTATATAATCCCCTCTATAACCTGCTTTAAGGAATTTAGATTATAGCTCAAATGCTAGACCCTATCATAAACCTTCTTCAAACCCTGGCCTCAACCAAACTTTAGAACTCCTCACTCCTGGGGTCTGCAACAGGGCATTCCTTTTGTCCCCCCCCTCGCCCCTGCTTTAGCCCATTATAACCCTAATATAACCCCTATATAACCGCTATAATTATAGTAGCTTCCATTTAATTTTTCCATGATCCCTATATAACCCCAAGATTACCACAATGGGCCCCTGTTTTGAGGACTGTTTCCCACGCTGGCGAGGAGCGAAGCAGCAGGCCGAAAGTGCAAACGGTGATGTTATAGGGGTTTCCCAAAATTAGGGGCACCCTTCAAAGGGAGATAAACGGGCTACATAGGGCTATATGTACTATAGTCTAAACTCCTTAAAGGGGGTTATATAGGAGATTATATAGGGGCCTACTATAGGGGATATTAAGGGGGATACTAGGAGTTTAGACTATAGCTCATATAGGTTTTAGGGATTCGGGATCAGGAAGTAGGGTTTCCCAAAATGGGCGTCCCCAGCATAGGGATTATAGCGTTCTTGGGGTCTATAAACTACCGAATCCCATCTAGGTCCCGACAGACACATCCTGCAGCAAATATACCACATTTTGTCTGACACGTGCAAGAGGCTTGTTGGCCATTACAGTTGGGATCCTATGACACATATTCGTACATAGATATATCCTTGTGTATACATGTATAGCTTTACAGTGTTTTACACATATATGTATACAAAGATGCATGGGGTATTGCCGCCACTCATGAGCAGCTGGATTAGATATATATATATATATATATGATATAACTACATACAGCCCTTAATATGACCCTCGTGAAACACAGTCAATGGGTGGGAGCAGGACCCAAGATATTGGTGCTGAACATGCGTCCCAGATGCTAAGATCTGGCCGAGATCAGCCCTTGGAGCCTCTGGAATATACAAAGGAGCTATAGTCTAGACCTTAAAGGGGGTTATATAGTGGGTTATAGAATATGGGTTTTTAATGGGGATGCTAGGAGTTTAGACTATAGCTCGTATGGTTTGTATGGGGCTTATATCGGGCTTAAGGACCCCATTAATGGAGAACGCAATTGAAATCAACATGGAAAATGAAATGGAAAGTGGGATTATATGGGGGTTTGTAGGCTTGATAGTGAAGATACTGCTGGGGTTTGTAGGCTTGTTCGGGAAGTATGGTGTTACGATATGCCAGGATTTCTCAATAGAAGTGAAGTTCTTTGTCTACGAGCTTCGAGTCAAGAAACTGACGAGTTGTGATGTTGACCTCCCTCGCCTTGCTATTCGACGAGAAAGAACTTATTTTCAAACATCAGGAACATGCATCAGAACTGTACTGCGGCTTCTTAAGTTTGAAGCACCTGCATGGTGTTGGGGCCTTCAAAGCGTACGGAATAGGCTTTTCTCTCTAGCCCAGGGGTTCATGTTTTTGAGACCTCAGCCCGACAACACTCCCTCCACGACTCTTCTCCTACACTGGGAACATTGGGATGCAAGTCCGAGTACCCCAGTATCACCCTTCTGCCCTTTCTATAATATTGGTGTCTCCTTGTCAAACCTGAACATTAGGAAAAGGGCAGCCCTGATTATTTAGGGACTACTGGGGAACCTAGAAGTAAGTGGTAATTTGAATAGGTGACTGAAGCTGTTCTGCTGCTACGGGAAGGGTTTAGGGCTTTGAAGTTACGTGAACTCTAGTCTTAACTCAGTAAAGGGGTTATATAAGGGATTATGTAGGGGATTGCTATACGGGTTAGGGGGATACTAGGAGTTTAGACTATGCCCTATATACTCCTACTCGTAGGGGTTCAACCAGTTGTTGTTGGAAGTGCCTGTTTGGAAGCATACTCGAATTACCCAAGGAAAATCAGGCTTAGAACCACGTAAGAAAAGACAGCCTCAATCCTCAGCCCCAAGCCCAATAGTAACAATTGTACAAAGCCACGACCCATTGTCTGGAACCTATCATCATCTTCAAGCTTTCACTGAAAGACCATGGCATAGTACCATTCTCCATCAACTCCAGCATTGCCCTGACCAGGCCGAGATTAGGAAGCCCTTGCCACTGATCACGCCTGCTTTGGACGCTGCTGGCGGCCAGGGCCTTGCAGGTGGTGATTCCGCATTGTTAAAAATTTTCATTAGTTCTCAGAATGTGAACCTGAACCCCAAAAGTAGGTAAAATGATAGCCCATAATCCCTAAAAATAAGCCAGCAGGCAATTATTTCAGATACTTTCGGGGTTCAGGAAAGGCCAATAAAAACCCTAAACCCTAAACCCTGTTACACATCATCCCAATGGCCAGATGTAGTCATCCTCAGATACTAAGGTATCTGCGTTCGGATAAGTATATGAGCTATAGTCTAAACTCCTTACAGGGGGTTATATAGGGGATTATATAGGGGACTATTATAAGGTTTCTTAAGGGGGATACTAGGAGTGTAGACTAGAGGTCATATATACGGTCTGAGTAGTAGACTTCATTTGTGTCTTACTGATGTCCTCAGTAGTCCTCATTCCTAGTTCGCATTTTGAAGTTGGTAAGTGCGCAGTTGCTGAACAGCAGATTCGTTTTCGGGATGTGGCAGCCGACATGGCGATCCACGATGGTGGAGAGTGAATGGTAATACGTACCAGTACTATGGTTCTACATCCGTTGTATCATGATGGTATATGAGCCATTGTCTAAACTCCGAGTATCCCCCTTAATAAGTGCCTATACTAGCCCCCTATATAATTCCCTATATAACCCCCTTTGAGGAGGTTAGACAATATAGCTATATATAGCTCATATGGGGACCAAGATGATAGTTCGTAGTGTTTATTTGGGCCCCTACGTAGGTGTTCTGTCTCAAGCCCACATGCTACGCCTCACCAGGGGGTTAGCCAAGGTCTTCATGCAGTTCAGCAAGAGACCAGTACCCTTTGGGTCAAGGGTTTAGGGTTTAGGGATTGGTTTGAAGACTCGCAATACATTGGTTTGAAGACTGGCCATTTTGTCTATGGTGCTTGTTATCTATTCGGGCTGATTTGAGTGGCAGTCTGAGTCGGTGGTCTCAAAGTAGTGCCCACAAGCCACCAAGACATCAAGGGGCTTCTTTGCGGGGTCTCATCAATGTGAACTGTTTTGCTTTTCGGCCTCCATATTGAGGCCCCCTGCACTCTGGGACTCCCCTTAAAGAGGTGCTGGCGGCCTTCAGGCTTTGCTAGGATCATGTTTACTCTTGTTCTTACTGTTATCATTACTAGTATTCTTACCTGGGAGTTTATGAAAATATATGAAATTCGTCCATGTTAAGGGCCCCCAGAGTCCCATTGTAATCTCTTTACATTCCTAGGCCCCCTCCTTTTTTGAGAAACTGAAGTCCCCCTCAAGTAGGTAGAATATGGCTTTGGGTATATAATAATACGATCCCGTTATACGCCATATTCTATCTGCTTGCGGGGGACTATATCCTATCAGTTTCTCACAAGGGAAACATTGAAACTGTTGAGCCGAAACATGCAGGAGCAGCCGCCAAATCCTGCTGCAAATCCTGGCTCACGTCCACCTGAACCCCAAAAGTATGTCAACTCAGAGCCTTTTGGGCTGTTTTTAGGGATGTTGCCCACGCAGCCCGAAAATCCTAAACCCTAAACCCTAATCCAAATCAGTCAACTTGGGAATTCAATACGCACAAAGCATCCGTATTCTGGCCAATTTCAAGCAACCTTACACGACCTCAACGCAAATGGTGGTTTATTATAGTAATCCCCGGCACTCCCTGATGCTCCCCATTCGGGTTCAGGGTTTCAGGATTTAGGGTTAGGATTTTGGGTTTAGGGTTTAGGGTGGACTCCCTATTACTCCCCAAGGGTCTCTAGAGTTCCCAGTATCTACCCTCCTTGGACCCACCCACTTGAGTAGTATTCTATTTTGGGATACGATGGGACCCAATGTAGAGCAATATTATATCCCCATTCTGGCTATAGTCTTACTAGTTTCGACCACCAAACAAATATCACTACTCACTTAAGGACGCGGTAACTGCACTACCAGTGTTGCCCAGCAAGGCTTGAACTGGGATCCTATTGGACTGGGAACCGCTGAGACGCTTGGCAGATGCCACATTACATGCTATGGAGGGATTTTTGGATGTTCGGCAAGTTGAAGAGGCAATTAACTGGCTTTCTGGGTGTTATATATCCACATTGCAAGCGCTCTCGTCAGGGTTCAAATTCTGCTAGTAGTGCCTGCAGCTGTTCTCCTCATTGTCACGGCTTCAGCACCCTCATGTTGTCACAGCGGTGGAGGCGGTGCCAGTACTTGGACATTGGCAGTTCAGTGAACTGCAAGTGATGAATCACGACGTACTTCCAGCAGCAGTGTGAAAGAGACGTAGTGAGCACGAAAACCTTGTAGCACTGCGGGAGAAGCTCAATGCTGCCTGCGTTGCTATGCCCTTGGATGCTTAGGTCAGTCGCGGATCTTCTTTGGAACAAGATGAATGTGGAAAAGCCATTGGAGAGTGCAGGAGCGCCGCGTGGCTACGACAAATGGCAGCCTCGCCTGCATCAAGTTCCTCCCAGAAAACGGATGGAGCGACCTCCGTATTGCTCCTGTAATCTCTGTGTAACCCCTGGATCAAGGCAACCTTGCTTATAACAAAGCAGCAACAGCAGCGTCGATTGCGGATCTATCGTTGAAGTCCTTGCATTCGGGAATCCTTCTATTTTGAAGGACTGGACCGCAATTGAAATCATTGGTTGCAAGACAGCCAATATAGAATTCTACTACTAATACCAGTAGTAATACCCATAAGGGTAAGAATAATTAGTCGTCATAATACTCCTTGGGACTTAGCTTGGACCTTAGACCCTTAACCCTTTGGGATTCCCTTATACTCCTCCTATAGGTACCTTATTAAGGGTTAACCTTTAGTAGGGGTCCTAAGTGCCACGTGGAATAATGATCGTCATAATTGCCAGCAGGTCCTGGAGCACAACTGCGACTGCGATGGACGACCTTCAGGAAGAGGACAGCGTGGGTTGATCCATCGCACGGTCGCTAGTAACAATAAGACTGATAATCGTAGTAATACGAAAAATCGTAACTTTAGAATAATAGATACTGTAAAACATAATAGTAGCAATCATGCTACTTGATAGTTGTTGGTTCAGATGAGGTCTTGTACTCTTGTACTCTAAAAGGCCCCAAGCAGCTTGAGCAAAAGCGTCATCAACAGAGGTCGAGGAAGCAAGAATGCTATCGGGAACTGCAGCACTAGGTCAGGTAGTTACTTTCCTTTCTGTGCGCGGGAACAAGGCTGTAAGACGACACTAAAAGAAGAAAAGAAGTGAGTGTGCAGGACGCAAACAAGACTGTAAGACGACACTAAAAGTAGAGAAGAAGTGAGTGTGCAGGACGCAACTCCTACGTCCAACTCTCAGGCGGGCTTGCCGCAGAAAATGTGAGTCACAGCTTCGGCTTTGGCTGTGAAGCATTCCGACCTCAATTACCCCGCCCATGAGATGCATGTGTCTGGCCTCTCTTGTATACTGGCGCCGTCGATTTCACGAGCTGTTGGTGGTTGATGGCGGTTCCCTGGTAGCGAAGGGGGTCGTGGTGGCAGTCAGCGGCGGGGTGGTGGTGGCAGTGAGGGGGCAGGGTTGCGCCGGCTGCGGCAGAGGCGGAGACAAGCGGTGAGTGGCAGCGGCAGCAGCAGCCATGGTGTGGTTGGTGCTCGTGGCCGTGCTGCTGCTGCTGCTGCCGCTGCTGCTGGCGATTGGGCGGCGTGGTCATTTGAAGATGCGTGCCACTTTGCTCAATACTTTCGCCATTTCGCAGGCAACCAGCATGATCAGCTCAGAGGACAGCGCTGCAGTTCAGGCAAGGAGGGGCGCATTAAGTAGCTAATTAGCTGTTGTCAGTACCATTCGAACTCACTGACCACATTGCCATCAGGCTAGTATGTACTAGTATGCATTCTTCATGCTGGCGCTGCTGAAGATGTTGTCTACCTTCATGCATGCGATTTAGCAAGACTGGTACACTTCCCTGCAAGTCCTGAAATGCTTGTTTCGGTAGTGATTCGGTAGCAGATGGTACACCTGACCATTTCTTATTTTTCAGCACGTCTTTGAAAGTTCAATTTAAGCAACAGCCACGGACAGGAACATAGATCTCCCTCATTCGGTCTCAATTCACCCGCCTGCCGCTAATAGTCCTAGTTCGCGGTCAAATTTGGCATCTGGCTCTGTCATGAAAACAAACTAGAGCCCGCGAGCACACCATTCAAGCAACGCTTCATCCAGTCCCATCATGCTCGTGACATGTGCGCACTCAAGTATGAACCCCTTGGCTAGGCTATGTGTGCATGTATACATATTATATATATATGTGCCACACAAATCATCCTGTTATCTTGGAAACTATTATATACCAAAGTATTGCTTTCGCAGCTGCCGGGGACGCTAGAAACAAGTCCCCGATTAGCTCAGTTAGCGAGACATATACATAAGATTCTGCAACCCCCCCCCCCCCCCCCCC
>CAJNIZ010045926.1:120921-131815 GCA_905231905.1 Symbiodinium pilosum
ACCCTCAACCCTTCATCCCCTAAACTTCTTGTACCCCCTAAACCCTATATGTCCCCACATATCTTCATAAATCCCCTATATCCCCTTTAAGGGTAACCCCTAAAGCTGAAGCTTGCAGATGGGGGCCTCGTTCTCCGCTGTTGAAGAGTGCCTTGGCGCTGTTTTTCCTGCTGTTGCCCAAGTCACTGGATATACGTCGATCAGATTTACTTGGAGTGTCATGGGGACTTANNTAAGTAGGTTAATAATAGGGAGAATTGGAGTTATTATGGGGCTTATAGGGGTTAAGAACCTACTTACTAAGTCCCCATTACCCTCCAAGTAGGTACTTTCTAATTCAGGTACTTGAGCCCTCAGGATGAGAATGAAATTCAAAAAACCCTCTTGCGGGTTGGGGGGTGGGTGTTACTTGTCAGCAGGTCCCTAGGCTCTAAACTGGGTGTAGGGTGTAGGGTGTAGGGTTTAGGGCCGGGCCCTGTAGAATATGGGGTATACGAGGATCTTATTACAACATACCCAAAGCCATATTCTGTCTACTTAAGGGGGACTATAAACCCTGAACCCTAAAAAGGCGTGTTTCCTTTCGGACCTGCAATTCCACTCAGGCAACAGCCCCTTACCTTGGCGATGCCAAGCGAGATGCAGGACAAAGAAGCCTTTAAGCCCTGAACCCCTAAACCCCGCACCTTAAACTCTTAAACCTTACCTACCCCTACACCAATTCCCTAAAACCCTCAAACCTAAGCCCCTAAACCCTTACATCCCAAGCCCCGAAAGCCTAGTAGTGCTATCCGCCTCTTCAACCTTAAGTCTGAACACGGTTTAGGGTTTAGGGTTTAGGGTTGATATCATGAAGTGATCAGACTGTGACCATGATGTCACGAGTAGTTTAGGGTCCAGGATTTAGGGTGTTCATGATGTCATCGGTAGTTGTAGAAAAGACAATGAGGCCTTGGTAGTAGAGGTAGTTTCACTGAATCCTAAGCCCCGGAAACCTGGACTGATCACTTGCTGTAGTCGTCCCTGTATGAGCTATAGTATAAACTCCTTAAAGGGGGGTTCTATAGAGGATTATTTAGGGGACTACTATACGGGTTATTAAAGATAATCGTCTCCATTAACCCTTTCGCACGAAAGCCCTCAACCCCAGATCCTAAAGCCTATAGTCGTTTTCATGTTCTTCCCATTCCCTCATTCGCGGGTAACTCGGCAATGGAAGCAGAAGGGTCCAAGGACCCACGTAGAAGTTTATTTGGGCCCACAACACCCATGTAGGAATTGATCTGGGCCCAAATTACATCCTATTTAGGTACTCGGACCTCTTCTCTAGGGAATGAAGTCTATAGGTCATACCTACATGGCCCATATAAAGCCTATAGTCTAAACTCCTTCATGGGGGTTATTTAGGGCATTCTATAGGGGAGTACTGTAGGGGAGTAGCATAGGGCTTATTGAGGGGGATACTAGGAGTGTAGACTATAGCTCACATGAAGCCTATAGATACTACTTGCCATGCGCTACTCGGAGGCTCAGGGTAACGGAAAGGAAGGGTATCAATGCAGGAGCCAGCGAAGCCATCCACGCCGCCTGGGGCTCTGGTTATGTCAATGCCCCACGCAGCAGCCGCCCGCTGCTCTTTCATGGGGCTTATTTTGCGGTGTAGGGTTTTAAGGATTAGGAGTTTCTATGGTTTTGAGAGCTTGTGGGATTAGGACTTAGAGTTTACTGTAGGGTATGGGGCCTTGAGGTTTACAGTATTTCAAGGTTCAGGATCAGGGGCCTCAGGGACCTTAGGCATAATTATAGGGGATTATAGGGGGATTGCAGTGTGATTATTTTGGTGTCCCTTTAAAGGACTGAATGTTTTCTATGAGCAGCGTTCATATGGAATTTTGTATGTAGGGAAAGGTCTTACCCGCTAATGGACATGCGTAGGGAACGTGCAGGGAGATGATATTAACAAACCAAGGGCTTAGGTTTTAGGCTTATTATGAAGCTGATTGTGTATCTTAAGATGAAAGGCTGTTCGGCAAAGGCCCATGATGTCAGCGCTTAGGGACATAGCAACTGCTTCAGGGCACTTCGTGGTCATCCTTTTAAGTTCTCGCGGGCCCTACCACCCTGAACCCTAATCCCATAAAAGTCCACTGACTTCCCAAGACCCAAAGTACGTGGGTTGGGGCTATGGGGTTAGACTACTATATTTAGCATATTGGGTTTATATAGGGATAATGGAAAAGAAAATGGCAACTACTATACTGTATAGGGTTATATCGGGATATGAGGGTCTGAGGGTCTGTAAGGGAGGCAATGTCCTGACCCTACACCATGCCTTTTTTGAGTTATTCTCGGATCCCACGGGCAGTGTTTTGTTTTGGCACTTGCATCCCTCATGACGTATACCGTATACCACCGATGACTCTATGAATGTGCCAAGTTAGGGTTCAATGGTTTCCGACTATAAGAAGATTCAGAAAATGGTACCTACGGACTATCTACCAGATAGCGCATGGAAAGAGATGTGTAATGTATCACTGTAAGGCGAGTCACGTGTAGGATGCTCAGATTTGTTTTTCAAGGACAAAGTATCGTTGTGATTTGATATAGTGGTATGTCATGCGGTCACCTTTTTCTGAGTAGACTCTCGGGAATGAAGTTTAGACTGGGTTGCTGTCAAGAAGTTCAAATTAAATTACTAGAGTAAGGAAACCCAACTTTTCTATTATGTATCCATGATATGGTAACTTTAACCCAGTAGAGGTAGAGCGTCGGCGTGTCAAGAATAGGTCGAAATGAGGGGATGGGGAAGAAAGCCTCCTAGCGGGTTTAGGGTTTACCTGCACCCCAAAAGTAGGTAAAATAGCCCAAAATCCCACAAGCAATAGACTTAGTTGCACACCCCCCCTTACAATATGATAGTTTCCATTTTCTTTTCCCTTATCCCTATATAACCCCTATGTAACCCCAATATCTCCTGGGTTTGGAAATTAGGGTTTAGGCTTTAGACTGAAAAAGGTCATTGAAGTCGAAGGGTCGCCATGCAATGGCTAACAAGCACCGATGTGCCTGATGTCGGACCGGACCAGAGACACGACGAGAAACGCAACAGCACATAAACGCTACATGCCAAAGATATATTATGGGAGAAACCAGCACGCAATAAGCGAAGAACTGTTATGAGCAACAGGCCAAAAACAAGATAGTTGCCCCGGAGACTGAAGACACCGAAGTTCCTTGAAGTCTCCTCCACTTCTTGCATGCTTGAACATGGGAATGAAGGAATGGATACCCAGCAATATACTCCAAAATAACGTTGTAGTGTCCGCTGTCTTTTCCATGCCTTCCTGCACTACTACCAATCAGGAAGATGCACTTCAAACTCCTCAGTCTGTACATCCTTGTAGACCCCCAGTCTCCACTTCAGTTTCCATGTGATTTCCCAGTTTATTTACGCTGCAGGTCCCGCAGGCCATGATGGTGGCCCTGCCAGCGATGCCTGCAATTCAAGTGCCTTACATGCCGATGGGCATGGGCATGCTGCCTGTTGTTATGTCATCGTCGTCGACTCGTGCAAGCATCTAAAAGTTTCTGATTCTGGTGGAGTTTCTGGGGGACGCCAGGATATAATATGAAAGGATTATGGGGGGTCCTTCTTCATGTAGATTGGGGCCGGTAAGGGCCTTGGTCCCCTTGTGAAGATGCTGGGAACCCGGCAGGTAGGAGCGGGCCCTCCATTTTGAGATGCTTGTGTCCGATACTAGGAAGCTGTTCAGGGCCTCAGCACCTTCAGGTAGAAAGGCGCAACTTCAAGTTGCGTCTCCTCAGGCATCAGGTCAGGTGAACAAGCAACATGACATGACCTCACCCGACCTCACCCCAAATGATCTCAATTCCTAGTATCCCTCTCAATAACCCCCAATACTCCCCTAGATAATCCCCTATATAACCCCCTTCAAGGAATTTAGACTATAGCTCAGATGGTGGTTTGTGTCGGAAACAGCCCTGAGCTGGTAAATTTCAGATTCTTAAATGATTGAATTCAACAAGGCTAGTACTCCTCTCTACTTAAGTAGAACATGGGGTTTAGGGTTTAGGGCATAGTCCCCCTTAATTAGGTAGAATATGGGTGAAATGGGGATCTAATTATAATATACCCAAAGCCATATATTCTATCTACTGAAGGGAGACTAAAGGCCTTTCAGCACCAGTAGGTGCCAGAAGTATCGTTTCTCAGGTTATTGGGTCTCTGGTCAGGTTTCACAAGCGCAAGACCTGTGCAGTATTTTCCGCAGTTGTACTATTCCTCTAAACCCTACACCCCAAATAATAGCTTCCATTTTAGTTTCCATTATCCCAATATAACCCCGATGTAGCCAGTCAGAGTTGCAGTGGAATTCTACTCCCCAAGCCCTAAACTCCCAGCCTGAACCCTCTACACCAAAATACTTGCCCTCATTCATGTCATGTTCTACTTTCTGCTTGAATCTTCATTCTTGCCCCAATATAATACACTATAATATACTAGAATATACTATAACATACTATAACAGACTATAATATACTAGAAGCTCCCTAAGCTTTTCATAATCCCTACCTTATCGCTACCTAACGGTTGTGTTTTGTATTAGAAGCGAGACAAGGACTCCAGGATATCCGAGCCAAGTGCCCGCTCAGCCGGCCTGGGAGAACGAGGGCGCAGTTGCGCTCTGGCTTGGAGTGGTTGGGATTTGGGTTCAGGGCTTAGGGTTAGGGGTTAGGGCTTTAGGGCCTGGGGCTTAGGAGTTTAGGGTTTAGGTTCAGGTTTTAAGGTTAAGGTTTTAGGGCTTTAGGGCCTAGGGTATAGGAGTTTAGGGTCTAGAGTTTTAGGATTTCGGAATTTTGCTTGGAGGTTCAAATCAAGTTATTTTAGTTTGTAGCTGTATAGCCAAGCTATGAGCGTACTTAAGAGAGTTAGGGAAATATGACTGGGTTATCAGATACGGATTCTACGTGCGGCTATAAGTAGGTTGCTGACCTCCTGAAACCTAGCGCTCAGGTGTAGGGTTCGCTGTGTAGCTGCTGCGATGTGGGGTTTCACAGTTTGCAGGTTGGGCTTGGAGTGAGCCGGACGATACCCTTGCTCAAATCGCAGTTTATCAAGATTGGTGACTTGTATTTAGGGATTAGGGTCTTAGGGTTTAGGGGGAAAGGTGAGTAGACCTTGCTATCAATCTCGCCAGAAGCTTCCAAACGCGTGACGTGCTGGCAATCATCGTTTCGGTTGTGCCATTCGGGCCAAGGATTCGTGCACCACTCAGAATTCCTGAAGTACAGGACTTCCCGGATTGGAGGGTGTGTAGGCAGGGGCAGGATTCCCCCAATAATCCTTCATGGGACTCGACTTGATCCCCTTTCATCTCTATATACCCAGGGGTCGCTAAGGTCGCCCGCATCATGAGAAGCAAAACCTCCTGCCTACAGAAAGGTACGCCGTCAGATAGACGGGTACTGCTATGTGCACATAGCACCCTCCTTACCTAAACCGTGTAAGAGCTGATAACCCCATTCCAGCGGACCTTGAGGGAGCCGTAGCTTCAGGCTCGGCCTCTGGCGATCTCGCGCCCCGGCTTCGGAGGACGGATGGCCCAATGGCTTGGTGATGTTTTTCGCAACATGTTAGGATGCAACAGTGAGCAGCTGGTCACCATACCATGTAGTAGGTGATCCTCGAAGCCGCTTGAATACTCTGATTTAGTCCCCTTTCTGTTCGGGGACTAATGTAGTGAGTGTTTCACTGCGGCGATGTAGGGGATTGTGCTGCGATGGCATATCAATTGAAGGCTCACAAGGTCACGACTCTTGACTTTGAGCATGGTCGCGAAGGGCTTAAACTGGCCAATTTAAAGCGAGCCCGACGTCACCCTAAATGGTGGTTTCTATAGGGAATAGTACCAAAATTGCTTTAAAATGGGAATCGTTTTTCTCAATTACACTGCTTAAAGATTCTTTTGCTGCATGGCCTTTGATTGAGCAATGCCCTCTTACAAGTACTGAGGCGCTGAGCCTAAACCTTTAAACTCTAAAGGACCGGAGTTGTAGATATGTTCCGTCAGATTCCTGGATGATGTTAAGGACTCAGAGCAAGGCCCTAAACCCCTAAGCCCTTCACGATTTAGGGTTTAGGGGTTTCGGGTTTAGAACTTAATCCCTTGATGCGTTGACCCTCAGAAAGCATCCACCGAGACTGGGCATCTTAGCGGCAAGGCTGCATATTGCTCAGGATTCCTTTGGTAGGTACGTGGGAAGGATGTATCAAACGAAGCCCAGCTAAGACCCAAAACCCCTTGATATGGAAAGGGGATGAATCACCAGCATTCGTTCTTTTAGTTATATCACTACACGGTCTTCTCCACTTCGCAGCGCGCAAACCCGCTCCTGAGTTTGTAGCCCCTTCCTCAAACGCCTCAACCTGTATCTTGACAGAAATCTGACGTAGGGTCAACATATTTAGGGTTTCGGGTGTTCTATCGGGCAAATTTCAGGCGGGTAGCTTCTCCATTTAAACCTTACATGGCCCTTCTGTAACCCTAATGCCCCCGTATAATAAGCCTGATGCGAGCCCTACAGTATGTAAGGGTGCACGCCTGGTAACTCTGATTCTGAAATTTCCTTGAAATCTAAGCCTGAGACAGATTGGCGGTCTCTTATCGGAGGGGTTCTGTTGTCGAAGTGGGTACATACAAAGTCAAATGAAAGCACAGGGAAGGGCGCTTGTATGCAGGTACCCTAAACCCTAAACCCCTAAACCCTAACACAAGCCTTGGTTGAGGGTTTGGTCTAGGACCCGCCTTCGGGCGGTCCCACCGCTTCCACCAGAAGAACACCACAATGGGCGTCCTGGACGAAGATGCGCGCACATTTACGAAGCGGTACAACAAGGCAGGCTTCCTCGTCTTGTATCAATGGCAGTTTAGGGTGTAGGGCTTGCGGCAGCTTCCAAAATTTGGGGGCTCCTTTCTGGGAGTCTTATAGGATCGCAGTGTATTGAAGTCTATGTCGCGACCCTGAAAGTATGGAGATCCCCCACATATCTAGGCTTATGCTTCCGCCGTTCTATCATTAAGCGGCAAAAATGGCAGTTGTCGTGAATATCAGGATTGCCCCCTTTTATTTCTCCTGCCTAAGCAATTGCGCAGACATATCTAGTTCGTTTTGGGTAGCTCAGATGACTGTCTCTCAGAACACTCCCGGTACAATCCCTACAGGAATCCCCCATCATCCCCTTGTAAGCCCCATGTATCCCTAGGGGTGCTCTCCCAAATATCCTAGAATAGGTTTTGGAGTGCTGCTTTTTTTTTGGCTGTAGTATACTATGGTATAATGCAGTATATTATAGTATAATATACATATAATACAATACGGTTTTATATAGTATCGTATAATATACTACAATAGAGTATATGGAGCTACAAGGTTGCTGGCTCCAATGCCGAGAAGCAGTATAGCAGAAATAAGATCACCCGGCAGTCTGCTGCTTTGCACATCGCAATAGGCGAAGACAGCTTCAACTGACTCCCGCCGCCAGTCAATGCCTGCCACTGCGCCAGTTTCCGATCCCACTGCAACTGCCATGAAGAACTGCAGGGCAGCCAAAGACACCTGACATCAGAGCGCGAAGACCATGGCAAAGCAAATCCGACACCGGCCGCCCAGAATCTCCTTCCAGGGTTCCCAGAAAGTCCAACCAAACAACGTGATGCATGAAGTACCCTCTGCACGGCATCTTGGACTGTCCTACTTCTCCCAAGGGCCCACCGCAGAAATGCTGCGCCCTACCTCAAGCATGGTCTTTGCTGAAAAAACGCATGATCGTTTCCCAACAAGTTAGGGATCCTTCTTGGGGTCCGTATAGTTTGAGTTCTAAATGCCCACATGACATATTTGTGTGAGTGCACCATGCTTGTGAGCTGTGGTGCCCAGGGCAGGCTTAGCATCGTCTGCGAGAACAAGGTCCACTTCCACGGAACTGTCCGCTACACAGTACCTTGGACCAGCAATCATCATTGCTCTGTAACGTCTCGTTCTCCCTATACAACCCCGATATAGCCGTATATAACTTAATTACCTAAACCCCACAAGTATGTAAGATAATAGCCCTAGTCCCCTAATAATGGCCATAATGGCCATTATTTTACATACTTTGGGGGCCCAGGTAACCCCTGTTTCATCCTTCTAGAATCCCTACACAACCGGATGAAGGCTCAACTCAGAGGATCACTGAAATGCTTTGAGGCGTTTTGGGGTTTTGGGTTTTTGGTTTGGGTTTTAGGGTTGCGGGTTTTTTTAGGGTTTAGGGTGTGGAGCCTAGGGTCCCTAAACTCTAAACCCTAGGGTTTAGGAGTCCTACTTTATGTTCCCTTGCAAGATGGCACATGAAGACATTTTCGCTGTATTGTTCTGATTACATGCCGCTAGTCATGAACAGGTAACATCCCATAGTCCCTCATGATTACTGTGACACTACGTAGTGTTGGCAAATATATACACGGAGACCCTGTAGCTGTAAATTCCAGCTGCATGCTCGTCGATCATGTCAGACCTATTGTTCAGGCGCCCACTACGAAAAAAAAAGTTTCAGTGCCCGCTCACCCCCACACGGACACCCTACGTAAGTTTCGGACGACAGGTGATTTCAATTGGGTTCTTTGGACATGGCTGGGTGTGCTGGGGTCATCCATGACCCAAAGCTCCACATTTTCTAACTGGAAGCCCCAAAGCCCGAATCACGAGCCCTATGTAGGCACCAAAGCATAAACCCTAAGTCACAAATCCCTAAACCCTAAACCCTAAATGACCCGTATACTGTACACCCCAAACTTTGCATGCCCTTTGAAGGTGCAATTCACAGATGGAGAGCTTTGTAGCGCGGATGGAGCAACTTGATCAAGCGATGTCCTTCTTCAGGGTACGCCTTGGAATCTATTGGGTTTGTATGGAAGTTGTCAAAATTGTGGTTTTTGGGTTTCCATTATGACAAGACCCCTGCATAACTTTGATCTGGGGCCCGTATATACATGTTTTTGTTCCTGGTTGCTTTGGGGATTGCATTAGTATAGGGCAAGGATTCCGCCCAAAAAGTATTAGCGAACACCGCTGACTAATAAACTCTGGTCCGCCGATCGGGATTGTATAGTAGCCCCGCTTGGGGAATTTTTTGATCCTGAACGAGCACGGGGGTATTAACCAGCGATCTACGAAAGATCTGTTGAGACAGCTGATGCTATGATACCAAAATCTCAGAATCGCCAATGTTTGGGTTTAGTTTGGGGGTACTTGCGGCCATGCTGCGTTGTAGCCTTAAATCACTATGCTCCAAACCCTGATTCAAAATCTTGAAGAACCCGTATATCCAGCGCAAACCTTCTTCACAGTGTCTCCTGCAGTGCCATATTAAATCCACAGTTCTAAGTGCCAGACTTGCAACAAGTTTAGGTTTCTCTAAAAGCAGTCACTGACTGGACCTACTCCTCCAGGGGTATCCTGGCATCTGTAATCCTTTCGCACATCCATAAGGCTTTTCAAGGGTACTCTCTGGATTCTCTGTGAAATCCCTAAGCCCTAAACTCTCTATAGTAGTTTCCATTGTCTTTTCCATTATCCCTATACAACCCTAATATATACCCTATTTAGTAGTTTCCATTTTATTTTCCATTATCCCAACAATATATACCATGTATATATACATTTTCTGCCAAATCCTGCGAAGTGCCAGACTTTTGATTCAAGGCTTCACTACGTAGCTGATATATGTGAGAACTGCAGGACCTTGCGTCTTTAGGGTTCAGGGTTTAGTGTTTGGGGACTCAGGGTGGTCTTATGAAAGTTTCCAAAGCTTCTGGATACCTAGATCCTGAGTTCCAGCATTTCGGTGGCTATGAAATTCAGGCACGGCAAGCTTTGGAGAATATTCTTCAGGACCTTGAAAGGCGTCAAGAACATCATCCCTGCCCATTCTTTTCCGCCAGGATCCCTAGACATTCGTCAGCACAGACTATTTCTTGCTTGAATCGAAAAATCCAAACTCCGAACCTTTCATTCCAATACCCAAACCTGAACACAAAACCCATATACGTCGGCGAAGAACTAAGAGTTTATCAAAATTGCCTCCATCTGACCCTTTAGCAGGACAAAAGGGCCCCTAGTTCATGGAACCCCCTACAACCCCCCCGTGCCCCGTGCTACCTTAATCCCTGAACCCTAGCCCAAGTTGCTGAGGTGGGCTTCATCCTCTCCTCAGACCTTCCCTGCACCAAGAACATTCAGAAGATTGTGTCAGTTTTCGCAAACCGAACTGGCCGAATTTGCAGCTGGGAATAGTTTGAGGGGCTAGGTTCATGCTCCTAGGGGAATAGAATTCAAGTAAGACGGTAAGATGCTATGTGTGTTCGATTCCTTGAACGTTATTTGCTTTAGAGGTTTTGGCTGAAAGCCCTCATCCTATCCTGGCTTTCTCTCTGCGGCTTTTTTGTTTTGGACGCACGGACTTCAGGCCCAAAACTTGGGCACTTAAATGCCTTGAACCGCTGTGCAACATGTTGTAACCTGAAACAACCTGAGTTGTGTCTTGGCGTTCTGGTTTTAGGATTGCGGGAAGGGAAATGCGTCCATGCCCATGCACAACGTGTGTTACTATACAGCAAACAGAGCACTGCTACTGATGTAATACCAGTATCTGTCAGAACCGAAGTGGTAACAGGAATAGCAGCCGAACGCAATTTCTCATGACCATGATGCACATGCAAGTAATGACAACAAGTGCCAACGTCATCTGCATCACTTCTACAATAGTGTAGCAGCACTAGCTGTTCGCCCACCCCCTCATCATCATTTCATCATCATAGTAGTTTCCATTTTC
>CAJNIZ010045926.1:136248-152769 GCA_905231905.1 Symbiodinium pilosum
TTATACCTAAAGGTCCATGCCACAGAGATCTATAGGTTCTGTTCTGGGAGCAAGGTACGTGTTGCACCATACCATGACGAGTGTTATGCCATTCCCTGAGCATTGATCGTTTCGGCATTCATGCAGTATGGGGTTCGTAACAACACGCTCGTTGAGCCGTCCGTTGGATGGAACCGCAGCTGGACATGTTCTAAGCTGGTCAAGAGTGTCTGTAAGTACATCGGGGCAGCCTTCGGCAATTTAACCATCAGGAAGAAATGTTCTTGGACGAGCAGTCTGCACTTGGGAACTTTGTCGGGCCCATACCTTGTATTCCCACATGCGTTCTCACCTCCAGCCCTTCTCCCCTTCTTGAAATTTGCTTCTTCACCTGCCTCTCTTTCTCCTCTCTCTTCCCTCTATCTCTGTTGAAGACTCTGCATGGTTCGCACTTAATCGCACTGCGGTCGTTAACGATGAATTCACCAGTATCCCATGCCGATCCGTGGATCCTTGGCGACGCTTGCAACCCCAAATGGTAATAGTGAGTTTCAGTATAAGAAAGGAATGGTCATTATAGAAGAGTTTTCTCATATTTCTGCTATATCTCTACTACAGGTGGGTCCACCTAACCTATTGATGCTTAAGGGAGAGGGGGGAGTGGATCCCTATGATAATCCCTACATAATCCCCCATATATACCCCTATGCCTAGGATGGTACCTCTGTTCACTCCCCCTTAAACAGCACTAGGACTACTAGTGCAACATGTACTCATGATCACCCCAACTCTACTTCCAACAGGATCCATAGCCTCGGGGTGGGCACAATCATGTTTTCATAGGGTTTAGGGTTTAGGGATGATCTTCTGGAATTATTTACCATAGCTGGCATAGCTATGATCAGGGCGCAAGGAGTATTCCACTTCAGACACAGCTGCCATCCCTTCCAGTAGAACACTATGCATCACAGGTGCCATGTGTGTGAGCAACCGAGAAGCGGAAGAATCGGATTGTCAGAGTAGGGTAGCTGCATGTTTGTAGACTATTACTGTTACTGTTACCGTTACTATCACTGCTACTACTGAAACTATTACTTCAACTATTCTTCTATGACCAATACTACTATGTCTGCGCGTGTTTCGGTTGAAAGGATTATTGCTTGTATTATTTGTTGCTCCTAAGCGCTTAGCAGTGCCGCTGGCGCCGTTTCCGCCGCCGTTGTTGCCTCCAGCAATGAAAACCTCCGCCGCGCCCGCCGCCGCCGCCGCGCCTATTACATGTTATATCTCTATACATATTTATATACATGTATATACATATATATATAAATACATATACATCTATTTTGAAATATTTACATATATGTATATGTTGTTTTTCATTGATTTATTGATTAACTGATTTACTGAGCAGGTCCCCTCTCTTTTTGCGATTTAGTCTGAAGGCTACCTGGGTGTGGTCATCAAGCACCTCGGGGTGTCTGTGGCCCTCGGATCCTAAAGGCCTTCAGGGCGCTGGAGGCCGTCCTTGCATGCGTTCTTTGGGCTCTGGTAGGGTTCACTTGCGTTTTGGCGGAGTTTGTTTATGGGGGTTGGCAGAAAGTAGGAGTCCCTTGTAGGAGGTCCCCATAATAAGGATTATAATATTTGGGGGTGTAGACGCGGGACCGCCTTTGTTGGAAACTACCATATACAGTGTCTTGCAAGGATTTCAAGCGAATGACATGGGGCCCCCGAAGCACTAAACCCTGCACCCTTAGGGTTTAGGTTTGAATGACATGGGTCCCTCGCTCCTCGGTCTCTCTCCGGGGCATCAGTTTTACTAAGTACTTGAAACATGCGCCACGTTCAGGTAGAAAGCGGCATAGTGCATGAGCCTAAATAATTACCAATACTGTGGTTTCATAATATCCCCAAAAACCGAAAATCGAAAAGAAAATCGGACATGACATGGAAGTCGCGCTTATATTGGGTCTTATATAGGGATGATTACCTATATTTTTGGTCCTGGATTCCTTGTTTCATTAGGGTATAGAGTACTTAAAGAAAGCCTCATATTGGTATTCGTAAGAATTCACACTCCTGCATGAGTTGTAGAGAAGTTGGCTATCAACGAGACCTGTGCAGCTTCAGGGTGCACCTGCTATGACTGAATTCCAAACCACACGGATTTGTTGAAGTTATTCAGGTGTAATCCTGAATACATTCGGAGTCCCTGCGCTGCATCATGCAGCAGTGACTAATTTCTTGGGCCCCTTATCAAGCAACACTCAGTACCGAAGGGCAAAGACTGAGGCCTATGACGCATATTGGCTGGAATGTGGGGAGAGTTTGTCCATCCAACTGATATGGGTGGTTGTCAGAATAATGGGCCCTTTTTGGGCCCCTATTATAATACGGAACCCAAAATTTAGGGTACCCAAAAAGGGACCATAATTTTGACAGCCACCCATATGCCAAGAAACCCTGAGCCCAGCGTTTCTGTTGAGGAACTCAACCGGTCGTTTAGTCTGGGGATCAAGGTCGAATTCTGGAGCCGCAAAGCCGATGCCTTCGCTCCCAACACCTCAACCCAAAACCCTACACTACACCCCATTACACGATATTCTATTATCATATACTAGATTATGCTATATCCTGCTACATTATACAGTGTCATACTACATAATATATATAGGGGTTTATTGAAAACAATATTAATTATAGACCCTGAACCCAACACATGACACTGACAGAGAGGCGTCGCTGAAGTGACACCTGCCTCTAGCTAAGAGACCTGGCGAGACTGTTGATACCGGAAGTCCTGCATAATTGGCTGTTTAGGGTTAAGGGTTAAGGGTCATACTGAATCAAGATGATTCTAAACCCTAAACCGTAAACCCCTAAACCCTAAGACTGCCCGTCATTGGGAGTAGTCAGCTTACGCAGGATCAACAGGATGTTTGCCTCGCCAGATTTTCGCACAGTGCCGGGGACCAAACTTGCGCAAGTCGAAGTCCCGTGCCAATGCAACTACTAGTCGGACGCTACTATTGATGACAAAAATTCTGCATGACCCATAGCTAGTAAGATATCCTATCCTTCTGTGGTCATGCAGGCGTTTTTCCACCAAAAGTAGGTTGTGGAGCGATACTCTGTCGGCCAAGGCAGCGTCGTAGAAATCCTCCTCGCAAGGTCAGTCAGAACTATGAGGTTCCTGTAGTTAACTAGAATCCTCTCCCCAAAGATCACAGACCTAATCCATTGTAGAGCTTTTAATGTTGCGGGGCGGCGGCGTTCAAAATTAACGGACAGCCACTCTTATTCAAGCTGGATATGGTGGGCTCTCCTATTCATGCGGGTCGCATAATTTTCCTCAACTTGATGAACGAAATGTGGACAAGCTTCCGGATAATTGCGTGGATACCTCTGGGGCGGAACTCGGGTTTTCAAGCAGTAGTCGCTCCCTGAATTCCAACCCCCCCAATAAGTCTACCAATCAAAAGTTTGATCTTAGCAGTAGGTGGACGGGATTCATCGAGTCGGCCCTGAACCCTACATCCCTAAACCCTCAACCTCAAGCCACAAGCCATAGATACCAACTTTGTAGTACTTATTACTGCTAATGGAGATGTCATGGTTGCCAACATAGATAATGTCCTGACAAGAGGACACAAGTTTACTTGTTCCAACACAAAAAGCATGGTTCACCTGTGTCGAACAAGGCTTTTGCTGCGGAATGTTTTCGGGCCACAGGGGCATTGCTTCCTTCTTTTAATTTTGACGTTGCCAGACGCAACAGTCTGTGGCGGAGAGCATGTCTTGCCGTGGGGTTGAAGGCAAGTTTGGGGTTTGTGAGGTTCACAGGGGTAATTAGGTTTGAAAAAGATCTCTAATTTGTATGTTTTTGAGGCCCAGAGTTAGGACACAGGAAGACGGTGAGCGCCCACATTACGAGACCCATGCTTAGGACCTTTGACTACTTGGAGGGTCATGGAGACTTAGTAAGTAGGTTAAGAATTGGGATAATTGGGGTCATTATATGGCCTATAGGGGTTCTTAACCTACTTACTACGTCCTCATGCTCCTCCAAGTAAGGCCTTCATCAACTATCCTTTTTGAATTCCAGTGTACCATACTTACCATTTTCTTTCT
Organism: Symbiodinium pilosum; assembly: GCA_905231905.1. Taxonomy (NCBI): domain Eukaryota; class Dinophyceae; order Suessiales; family Symbiodiniaceae; genus Symbiodinium; species Symbiodinium pilosum. The sequence goes on from CAJNIZ010045926.1 coordinate 140,362, forward strand.
TTTTCAGTCGGGCTTCTGCCTCCATGTGCTGACCTGCTTCTGACAATTTTGTTGAATCATGACGGTCATAGCTGCAGCAACAGTAGCAGCACCTGTCAGCATGTCTGAACAGAGATTACAAATAAGGGTTTCATAGATAAGCAAATCGATTGTGAGTTATGTTAAGATCTTGCCAGAGCGGACGGCCTTCGCAATTTCGTGGAGGTATCCTTGACTCCGTGGGGGGTAGAATAATGGAGGTCAAATGGACAAGAATATGGAACATGCAATGGAAACTGAGGGTTCTTGGGGGTACTTTGGGATATGAAGGGTTCAAAGATATTATGCCAGTAGCGGTTTCCAGTGAGCAAGCTTTGAGACGGAACATGCTCCTGCCAACTAATTTGCGCTAGCACATAGGTTTGTGATTCTCCACAGGTTCTGAAGTGAACCCGAGCGCCTCACACATTCACCTTTGAAGCGTCAAGAGAGTCATCAAATTGTCAATGCATTCATACTGCTGTTGTTGTCGTTGCTGCTGTTGTTGAAGATGATAATTGGGCAAAACCTTGCATGGACCTATGAGTTCAGACCAAAACATGCTCGCAAAGTCGATCCCCCCTCTAAATCAAACCTAGCACCCCCTCATGATGAAGGCTCCCAAGTCAGCGCCCTCCATGTTATGGTAGCATTGATTATCAGGGATTGTCATTAGGGGAGGGGCTCACTTGAGCTGATACCAGGTTTTTCACCAAAAGTACAGGCCCTCTTCGCGATTCTGAAGAGCTCTGGCAACTCAGACTGTCTATGTCTCTAGGACAAATTCTCTGCATATATCACCACCCACCCACCACCCCCCCTCAAAAAAAAGGTCTGAGAACACACATCAATTGCCTCTCCCAACTGATCCCTTGCTGCGAAGAGAAAAAAGTTTTCCATGGATTCATCCGATAGATTATGGAAGCCCTGCACCACTTCAGGATGCCAACAAGTACTCAATACTCTACACAGTGTATGAGTGATACTAGTTGTTCTAGCAGGCAGTGGATAGAATTTGGCGTCAAAGAGTTTATTTATGGCGAGAGGATAGTGAGCTTACACATTGTTCCCCAAACCCAAACCGCGGGGGAGGAGGCGTGCTTCCCATCACTTGTTGTCAGGAAAAGAGCTAGCGTCAGGGATCTTGAATGCCAAGAACATTAAATGAGCTATAGACTAAACTCCTTGAGGGGGGTCATATAGGGGATGATTGTAAAGGGAGTATTATAGGGGTCGTGAAGGGGGTATACTCGGAGTTTAGACTATAGCTCACATGCCGGTGCTTGAGACACCCAGCCTGGCGCGTGCTTGCTTCGCAGAACCTGTGCTCATCTGATGTAGCAAGAGCTATTCCGCATGGGATGGGTGCAGGACTCTTTGCTTGCAGCCTTTGCGGTCAGCAGGTAGGACGCCTGCTGGCAGCAGGTGCGGGAAGAAACTGCCTGCCTGATGCCCACATGAGGCATGCGAATGGAATCCATACAGCCCATCAGCTGAGAAACCACATCTAAACGTCTCACTGAATTTATGCGCTGACGTAATGCCATGACTTGGAAACTCCACAAGAGTGGTTTCTCCAGTTTTCGTGCAGTGCAGATGAGTGGATCTTTTAAACCCGCAAGAGATCAAACGCCGTGTTCAACCGACCGCGTTGTTAGGCTATGGTTTGCCCCTTTGTGCGCAAACCTCTGCTTTCACTAACATGTTTCTTGCTCCAAGCATGCTTTCTGTCCCAGTCACATTATCTCCAAGAGGGTATGAAGCTAGATTCCTGGGAGGGCCTAAAAAATAGAACCCTTAGCATGGTACCCCCATAGTAGTACTTCTAGGGTCATGGGGACTCCGTAAGTAGGTTAACAATTGGCATAATTGTGGTTACTATGTGGCTTGTAGGGGTTATTAACCTACTTACTAAGTCCCCATGACCCTCCAAGTAGTGGGTGATTTCTAGGAACCCTTTGTGGCATCTCCTTGCTAGATCCTCCCAAGGGTCAGGGAAGGAACTTGAAAGCAACGCTCGCTATGGCGCGGTGTCATCCAGGTCACGGGATCCTCGCGAAAGAGGAGAGCCTTCATTTTTCGTAGGACCACCAGTACCTAAACCCCAAATGCATGGCCGTTATTTTACATACTTTTGGGGTCCAGGTATTGAAAAATGGAGCAGGCAATTCTCATGAGTATTCTCGGGACTCCCGAGCAGGGACTTTCCCTAAAACTTTGGTTGTTTCACTTCGGGTACTGCGGGAACTTAGAACCAGCTGAAATCATAATTTCTCCTAGTGTTCCAGGGAATGTAGAGACCCTCAGACATGAACTTTGAGCCCTAAACCCTGAACTCCCTGAAGCCTTAGCCCTAAACCAATAAGACGCTGCTTAGTTGACAGTTGCAGTCTGGAGCTGGGTCCATCCAGGGCCCGCGAAGAGCGACCTGGCTGCAAGCTGCCGATCCCCTGCGAAGCATGTCCTCACATTTAGGGTTTAGAGTTCAGGATGTAGGGCTCAGGGTTTCGGGTTTACGTAATATTGATGGTTCAGGGTTCAGGGTTTAGAGTTTAGGGTGTCAGGGTTTAGGGTTTAGGGATTAGCAGGGCCCCTTCTGGAAGCTATAGGGGATATTGGGACCTTAGACGGATGTATTCGAGGGTCCCTTACTGGGAGCCTCCATAGGAACTAACTGACTATGATATCAGGATCTATTGGGTGGGGTCCCCCAAACTCGTGGAAACTGGCCAAGTCAAATCGCAGTGATACTGTTGATGGACAGGGTGCTCCATGAGCCCAAGTCTCCAACAGTTCTATGTTTACCTGGCTTCAGGGTATGAATTCTAGGTTAATTATTGTGGCATCGGTATTCATCTCGTTTGTACGATTCCTAAGTTATCATTCCGAGTATTATCATAACTTTCAGTCTTCCTACTATGACTACTATTATTGCTATCTTATCATTGTTTACATTATTGTTCTTACAATTATCTGTATCCTTGTTTTTTCTTTGTCATTACTATTTGTTTGCAAAAGCGGTCAATGCGCTCGACAGGGGAGTCCGGGGGCTGCCTTGTCGCTGTTCAGACCCGCCTCTCTTCAGGCCTCATCCAGCTGAGATGATGGCCATGCCGCGGAACGGAAAAGGGGTTTAGGGTTGAGGGTTTAGACAGCATCTACCTCTGGGTAGAACCGCATGATGGCTTCATTAGATGGAGGATATCAGGGTTGTTTGGGGGGGCGTCTGGGGCTTGGGTGAGTTCATCTCTCTGAGCGTCTTTGGTAGATATCCTTCTTAATCACTTTGCATGAAGGTTGCTTTGTAGAGACACCACCCAGCTCCGCGGTTGAATAGTAGCCATGGTCTAAACTCCTAGTATCCTCCATAATAACCCCCTGCAATGGTTCCCTATATAATCCCCTACATAACCCCCTTAAAGGTGTTTAGACCATAGCTCATATTGGCTCAGCCTTGGTGAACCTGTGGCTTCTCAGGCCGGCAAGACCGGATGCGCTAAGATGAGTGTTAAGGGAGGCCGATGCATGCTGCTCAGCAACTTCTCATGAGAGCTGTCGCTTTCAATACCCAACGCCTGGCTTAATAGAGGGGCGTAAATACTTACCAGTATTATGGTTCCATATTCCTTGTATAATTATAGTATATGGTACCTCAAATGAACCTCAAGATGATACTGGAAAATTATTTAGGCCCCTGTAGTAACAACTTCTCATTGTAGATGGGTTCTTCAAGGAAGCTCTGGAAAGCTCCTATTTACAAGCACTGACCAGAACCCTAATTCCTCACGGTTGGCATATAGTCCCCCTTAAGTAGATAGAATATGGGGTATATGGGGATCTTATTTTAATATACCCGAAGCCATATGCTATCTACTTAAGAGGGGCTATATCGGTTCGGTCCGGATGGTTGGGTTTGTTTGTTATGTAACTCCGGTTAAGTTCTTAATGTGTTGGCAGACCCGTTAACAGCGTGCCTGACAAATCCTTCAATTAACAGTGTATCAAACAGTGGCCTGCGCTATGCATGATCCAGCGCCTTTTTATGCGTACATTACCCGAAGACCTTAAGCCCTAAATCCTGATCCCTCCAACCAGAACATGATGATCAATGCGCCCTACAACCCCCAAATTTCAAATTCTTCACATAGTCCCTCTACGAATGAGCCACAAAAATAGCTGTCTGATAGCCTGATTTGATTGGCTCGAACTCGGGGCAATCTTGGCTCGGAGATCGGCTGCCAGCAGGTACCAGACTGTGAAGTTGAGGGTTTCTTAGGGTTTCGGGATTGTAGGATAACTCTGTAGGGTGTTACGGGATTGCAGGGTAACTCTGTAGGGTTTTAGGGATTAGGGCATTAGGGTTTTGGAGTTGCAGCGGTGACTGTTAGACCACAATATTCCGAGCTCATCGTTGCAGGCAAAATGCAGTCATGCCCCGATGGTGGCAGGCCCACTCCCCGCCCGCCTTGGTGTGGTCTAGAAGGGAGGGGGGACAGGGGGCATGAACGCGCGGAATCCTGCAGAATTTCAAAAGTGCCAACAGTCACAGAGATTGGGTGACTGGAAGGCGCCATCTTCGTGATTGTCGTAACTTTTGGAGTCTGACCCCATGTTCAAGATTCTAAACATGCCGACAGGGCCAGTTTGGGGCACGGTCCTTGGGGCTGTGGTAGATTTTGGTATTCGAACGTTTCTAAGATTCCACCATGAATAGCTTATTCGTCCTTCTAAGACCCTTTGAACGCCTCAGAAACACTGCCTAGGCTGCATCGGAATGGTAATCCACCTGTATATCTACACGTCTATATGCTCTATTATATATATATATATGGAGACATCTCTAATCCATCTAACTAACTGTCTTCTCTCATGCCCATACCATATAAACTTACACATGGCCTATGTAGTTCCTCGATTTGTGAGCCCCACCCACAGCCACAGGAGGGAGGGGAAGACCTCAAGTCATGTCTCTTCATCCCACCCAACCCAAACCATACCCACGGGGGGAAGGGAGGACGGTCCACCCCAACCCCAATCACAGCCACCCGCAGGGAAGGGGGGAAGGAGGCCTAGACCATGGGAGGGGGGGGGGGAGGGAGGGCCAGCAAGCGCGTGACCATATTAAGGGTTTAAGGTTTAGGGTTTCCCAAAACTAGGGGTACCATGTTGGGGTCCCCTATTTAGGGAAACTAGCATGTATTTGCTTTGCCTTTTTGGATGTCTTGGTTTTTGCACGTTTAGAGCCTACAGATTGAGGTATTCGGGGTTGTCGAGGGTTTGTAGCTTGAGTCTTTAAATGCTACTGGGATTGGGTGTTCAGGGGCTACTGGGAGTAGAAATGTCAAGGATTAGTGTTAAGGATTGTCGAGTTTGACGAGAGAGGCTTAGCGTTTCTGGGGCAAGGTCTAAAGTTAAGGACGTGTTCCTAGAGACTGAGCACAAGGTTTTGTAGTGTCGCGGGCAGAGCACTGATGTGAGGATGTTGGCAACGAGAACCATAGTTTGTTGTTTGCATGGATTCGGTCGGGAGTCAGGGCCCTGAGCTTTTCATAAATCGTTAGATTAGAGGGTTTGGTCCCTTCACGTAGATACAGGACGTTATTCTAGGCACTGCTGCTGGGCAAACAGGGGACAAGAGTTGAAGAAGATTCCATCTCCAGGGCCAAACTTTCAAAAAGACTGGTTGGGGGAACCCGGACAGGCAAAGGGTGTGAACAACAATAAGTTAACCCTCTCTGCGATTCCTTGATGCCGGACTTTCCATGACATTGTACTCAAATATCTGGGCGTACGATCGTCAGCACTTCACAAGAATTCAGCAGCCATCTTATGTTTTCGAACTACCTTCTACAGTTTATAGGTTTTAGGGTCTAGCAGTCTGAGATGCGTTAGGACCATGAGCAGTTTTTGCTTGGCGGGAGGTGGCTTGCCCTTTACTCAAACTCGAAAAGCTGAATCCTCTGTGATGCATTCGTAAAGCAGCACAGTTTCTCTGCTGGAGTTCCAAGATATGAGCTATAGTCTAAACTCCTTAAAGGGGGTTTGTATAGGGGATTATATAGTTTTTTACTATAGGGGTTATTAAGGAGGATACTAGGAGTTTAGACTATAGCTCATATGAACTGTGTGCAACTGTAGAAGATAGCCCTCCATGCTAGCTTGTGTTTTGGTTCGATCCTTCTATTCGCACACATGCAACGGTGGATACCCAAAAATCCTGCATGACCCTGAGCAGCTCAGACCTGGGAAGCTTTAACATCAAGAGTACCCCTAAACCCATGAATGGTAGTTTCCATTTGATTTTCCATTATCCCTATATAACATCAATACAACCCCAATGTCCTTTTCTATTAGGCCAGTGCCTCACAGGTCTAAAGCTCGAGTTGGGCAATGATGTCTTTGCAATCCTCAAGCTTCACTGAGAGGAAGGCCTTCAGCAGGCCCGAGCACGGGTTTGTCTAAACCCCAAACGTATGTAAAATAATAGCCCTAAACCCATAATAATATTAATAGCCATAAGGGCAATTATTTTACATACTTTTGGGGTCCAGGTGAACATAATCGCTGATTCTTATCGCCCTTAATCCGACATGATTCCTATGAAACCCATACAAATTAGTTCGTAAAGGGCGCCAAACCTACCCTAAACCCTAAACCCTGTGGTTTCTGAAGCTGGTCGACGCAGGAAAGCGTTGGGTCCCCATGTGAGCAATAAATAGTCTAAACTCCTTAAAGGGCTGGGTTTAGGGGTTATAGGGTCTAAACTCCTTACCATAGCTCATGGAGGTCCTTGTATTGAGGAGTTGTGACTTTGTTCATGTAAGGGCACTTCGTGAATGCGTGAGATAGGGCTTGTAGTACCGAGCATGGAACCACCACTATCCCTGGTGCCCCAGAGGCCTGTGACCTGCAACAACTTTGATTTACTTCACGGGATCTACCCGACTCTGCCCCAAATGCCAATTCTCGCACCAAGCTTGAACGTCAAAGTGCCCTCGGCATGGCAGAATCCATGCTAGATCCCCCAATGTGTTTCCGTCCCTTTTTACTGATCAGCGCGTCCCCGTGTACAAGCAGAGCGAGGAAGATGGAGGTGGTAGAGAGAGAGAGTAGGGAGTGTTTGTGCATTGGCCGCGGTGTACAGAAGACACATTACAACGGCGCTTGCCAGAGATTCATGTTGAGGATTCTAGGGTTCTCCATGGTTCCCACAAATCTCCCCGTGTATGAAGCAGGCTACAAGATCCCTCAAGTAAGCCTAAATATCATTGCTGCTGTTTGCATTCTGCTCATTATTGCCTGTGCCGAGTGCACTTCAGGAAGTGCCTACGCTGAAAACACCTAAACCCTGAATCCTCTAAGCCTGTAATGCAGTCCTTGCGAGCGAGGGTTTCAGCTGACCTCCATTTGGTAGTGGGTAGTGTTAGCGACTTGGCAACGAAACCTCAAAGCTGAAATCCCGAGACCTCCTCGACGAAAGGCCATGCAACGACTTTGATGACTTCGGCGTGCCAAGCTCTGATGACGAGAAGGCTCCCCACGCGGGAAATGTTGAACATTTAGGGTCTGGGGGTATGGTTGAGGGTTTAGGGCCCTGGCATACTGTGGGGTGTAGTGTCTGATAAAGATTGAGGACCTTTTTCCAGAGTGTGATCCGGAGTTCGAGGCCGTGTGCTTTAAGAGTTTTACTACCTTAGCCCTGGAACCTCGACACTACAAACCCTTTCCACTCCTTCAGGGTACTGGAGCCGGGCTTTCAGCAGAAGTGCTCATTGTCCAGTGTGTTGCGAGCTACCCAGCTAACCTACAATTGAGGTTCGTGCAATTCCTGCTTTTTAGGTATTTGGGATCTGTGAAGGATACTTGGGGGATGCAGGTTGAGAATGCATGAGAATGCATGGGCATGCAAGGGCTTTGTGTGGTTAGGCGCTATAGACTTTCAACTCATCGAATCGAGGAGCAGGCTGCTCAATGAGATCAACAGACATTTGCACTGCAATACGAAACAAAGTAAACACATGGACACCCCAAGAGTAGTTTCCATTTTATTTTCCATTATCCCAATATATCCTCTATATAACCCTAATATTACCCTAGGTGGGTCCACCTATTTCGGCTCCAGGAGGAAAATTGTACCCTAATCATGGCGCGTCCGCAGCAGGGAGACGGCATTGCTGATTTTGGGAGTGCACTGGCGAATGTGGGAATCAGTGTGGACCCAGAAGAGGCTAACACATGTGTTACTGAAGCCTTGAAAGGGGGCCGGGTGCCCTCGTCTTCGCAAGGGGTCATGCAATTTTGCATCCCACAGTGCATTTTCAATCTGTGCCATGAAGCAGAAACCCCAGCACTGGATGGCAAACAGCAGCAGGAGAAACTCCTTTCGACTCTCCGACACTGTGTTCATCCTGGAGATGTCTCACGTCTTCTTACTATGGATGCTGCGTCACACGGGGACTCGCACATAAGGCCTGCGGAACTTAAGGGTGCGCTTGGCCACGGTGCCGGAAACGAATGTCCACCGATCAAGGTCAATCACTGTTCTGTGAAGTTGCGGGGCGACGAGCCCGCCAAGTTAGGTGCTGTTTGTGGGCTTTTGTACAGCTCACGTTCAGAGCTTGAGTGGTTCACGGGAAACTGCATAGATATTCGCTTTGTATTCAGGAGTGATTTGGGCGCGGCCCAGTTCATGAATGGCGCGCTGCCGTATTTGTGCGAGGAACACTCAACCAGCGAGGTCCAACTCCCCGTGCTGCAAAGAATTGCGCCGCAGGTCCGAAGCTTCAGAACCTTGGGAGTCAAATCAGTATCACGATTATTATCGCTTTCTAGTCTTATTAATGTAAACATCATTATTACGATTATGATTACTGTTCTTTTTGCTACTATTATTCAGCAAAGTTTCTAAGGCCTCTGACAGCTGCACTTAGCTTATGTTTGATTCTGAAAGAGCAACACTCAGGAACAAAGCGTAAATATGAAAAGGAGATCGTGCGAGTTGCAGGAGTTCCTTTGCGAAGTTATTGTCTGTTGTGGCAGGAGGGCCCAGTAGTCTGCAAGATTTGGCTCTCCGCCCTGACTGAGCTGCGCGACATCGTTATATGCAAGTTTGCTCAAACAGCAGTGCGGCGGATGGCTGCTTTTCATCAGAACTTTCAGTTCGGATTTGTGCCATCACGAATGAAAGCAGTTTTGCGCCGATTCTTTGCCAGACTGCTGCAAGCAACTCTTCAAGATGAAGCACTCGGATATACCCGCCAACGTGACAGTCGCGAACAAGAATTTTACACTGCTGTCCATGGCGAAGTGCCAGACCAAGCGAGGGCATGCGATGCTGCCACAACTCGAGAAAGTGCGACTGATGCGCACTTGGCAAGCCTCCTGGATATCCAAGTTGCTGAGGAGTCTGAGAAGGCAGCTGTGTCTTCGCCCGGACACTCCGAAGATGGCGAAGAATGTCCTATTTGTTTTCTATTGTTCAGTGACCCGGATGCGGGTGAGCGCTCGCACCGCAAATGCTGCTACCAGCCGATCTGCGAGAAGTGCAACGACCTTTGCCATGGAAAGGGCCAGCCTTGCTCATTCTGTCGACATGAGGAGCAGGAGCCAGCCCGTGAGCCTGCTCCAGCTGGCCGCAGGCGCAGGCGAAGGGGCTGAGAAGACATCACAGTTTTGTTGCGGTATAAGCAATACGCAGTGTTGCAGTCACATGCGCAACATGGGCTTGCGGCAAAAAGTGCACCAATGCTTTAGAACCCCTTGAAAGCATGCAGCAAGCAAATCCAAAGTGCTCTGAAGAAAGTCGAGGGTTCCGTTTTTGTTCAGTGTGGCTAGCGAGGCTGAAGCAAGAGCCTGTGCTCAACAGTTCTTAGTCTAAACAAACCAGTAGAGCAAGCGCAATGCCCACTCAGACCACTACATACAGGTGTGGGATGTCTAATCCAGGGTTGCAAGCTTAGTTTCTAGCCTGCTTGCACTTCCAGTTTGTTTGGTGGCTTTGAAGCAGTTTTGTGCCAAATCCGTACCTCCTATCAAATATTCGAGCCTTGGGATGATAGTCCCCCTTAAGTAGATAGAATATGGCTTTGGGTACATTATAATAAGATCCCCAAATTATCCCCATATTCTATCTACTTAAGGGGGACCGTATGGTGTGCTGTAGCCTTCCTTTCATCACTTCCCACCTGCCAGGTTCTTCTTGACCTCGGACGCTACGCCTCTGCAAACGCCCGCCGCCGCCAGACGAAGAAGGCCCAGTCAATTTCCAACTTGGGGTTTTATAGGGGTAGTGGAAAAGAACGTGGAAACTGCTTTCCTGTATTAGGGTATCTCGAGGGGTACTATTGGGGTTATTATATTGGTATGATTGAAGATAAAAAGGGAAACTACTATACTTATATTGGGATTATTACATTGGGAACATTGCTTCCTCTAGTCGCGAAACGAGCTAAAATCGTTTTTGCCAGGGTTCTCGGGCAGGTAGAGATCATCCATCAGGCCCTAAACCCTAAACCGAGTGTCCAAAGGCGTAGACAGAGGAATCTGCACTGTCTTCGACGGGGCACCCGCAATTTATTGGGATAATGGAAAAGAAAAATGGAAATTACTTTAGTATAATAAGGTTATATGGGGATTTTATTGGGTTTATATAGGGTTTAGATTGCGATAATGGAAAAGAAAATGGAAACTACTATAGTATATTAGGGCTATATAGGGACAACGGAAAAGAAAATAGAAACTACTAGATTTTTATAGTCCAGTATACTTATGAGCTAATGTCAATATCAGGGCTACCAAGGGTCATTAACAGCGGACACAGGGGTTCCTTATGTGGTTTAGTCCTAAGTATATTCCCTAATAGGAACCCATTTCCATGAATTGCATAGGAAATATTTGCTGGCATTGTGGCACTTAAGTTCTCAGCTTAACAAGTTGAAGCTTGATTGTTTTAGGGTATATGGTTTACAGCTGGGAGCTTGATGACCACACATTAGATCATTCCCCCATGCAGCAACAGGTATTACAAAGGTTGACAGGGAATGATCGCCCCTTGGCACAACTCCTTTAAGGACAGTTTCTGTGAGGGGAGTGAGCCAATCTACTTCAGATTTTGTGCAGTCTCTGCACAGTCTGACAGATTGTATAAAGCCTGTCAGTGTGTGGAGCTGTCACTGTGCAAGGCGCGGAAACCTTGCACCGCCACTCTGAACACCACCCTCAAACCCAAACCCTCTAAAGTCCTAAATGGTGGTTTCCCAAAATTAGGGGTACCATTTTGGGGGTCCCTATAATGAGGGCTATAGTATTTCAGGGTCTATATTGGGTTCCCCTTTTTTTGGGAAGCTACAAAATCCCCTAAGCCCTAAACCCTAGAGACTCCACAAAATGCTTCAACGTCGTGGGCACGGAACAGCCAACTGATTATGTGACCATGTCCCATAACAACTTCTTCATGATTCCTGTATAATCCTGTTATAGATAACACTGGTGTTTCATACCTACCTTGTGAAAGCCGCTAAGCCCTACTCGGAGGCCCATGAGACTTGGTAACTTGGCTGGCTCATAACCCTTTCTTAAAATCCGCCTAAATGGGCTTACAGGGGTTACCCCAATTACAAGTAGCATTATAGTCCCAGTTATCAGTTATAAGTAGTTACTGAATCCCATGGGCCTCCAAGTAATTTTTGCACCCTAAACCCTAAACAACTCCCAATGAGCCAGGCCCCTGACGCAAAGCCAGAGGTCGAGGTGAAGCAGGCAGCTTCCCGTCTCAAAGAAGTAGCCTTCAGGTTTACCCGAGCCCCTTAGGGTTTAGGATTTAGGGTTTAGGGGAACAGTATGTAACATAATGGCCTTTTGGCCTGGTTTTAGTGATTTGGGGCTATCATTTTACCTACTTTTGGGGCCAAGGTTAGGCTTAGGCTTTAGGTTTCAGGGTTTTATTGTTTAGGGTGAAGGGCTTAGGGCTTAGGATTCGGGCTTTCCTATTTAGGGCTTAGGGTTGAGGGTTTTGGCAAAAATGTTTTAGGATTCGGGTTTTAGGCTTTATTTTTATGGCTTATGGTTTAGGGTTCAGGCTGTGTTGTTCAGGGCTGAGGGGTTTTGGGCTGCATGTTTAGGGCTTATAAGGCTTAGGCTGTATCGTTTAGGGTTTAGGATTGAGGCCTTGGGGTTAGGGCTTTGGGTAGGGTTCTATTTTTTGGTTGACAGACGATGTGGCAATTTTTGGGTTTTCTGTGACAATACGCGCTCCAATATATGTGTGGTACCTACGAAGGGACCAGCGCGATGACAACCAACACTGCATCTCAAACGCTAGGGTTCAAGGTTGAGGGGTTTAGAGGTTTGGGGTTAAGGGGTTTAGGGCAGGTTTGCTCTTTGTGGTGGCTT
>CAJNIZ010045927.1:0-13290 GCA_905231905.1 Symbiodinium pilosum
AATCATTTTGGCCGAAACTCCGGGAACCGGGCAGCATCATGAGCATCAGCTGCAGTAGTTTGGCCGAAACTCCGGGACCCGGCCGGCATCATGAGCATCAGCTGCAATGCTTTTGGCCGAAACTCCGGGAGCCGGCCGGCATCATGAGCATCAGCTGCAATGCTTTTGGCCGAAACTCCGGGAGCCGGCCGGCATCATGAGCATCAGCTGCAATGCTTTTGGCCGTAACTCCCAGGAGCCGGCCAGCATCATGCACATCAGCTGCAATGCTTGTGGCCGAAACTCCGGGAGCTGGCCAGCATCATGAGCATCAGCTGCAATGCATTTGGCCGTAATTCCCGGGACCCGGCCAGCATCATGAGCATCAGCTGCAATGCTTTGAGCCGAAACTCCGGGACCCGGCCAGCATCATGAGCATCAGCTGCAACGCTTTTGGCCGAAACTCCGGGACTCGGCCGGCTCCATGAACATCAGCTGCAATGTTTGTAGCCGAAACTCCGAGACCCAGCCAGCATCATGAGCATCAGCTGCAATGCGCTTGGCCGAAACTCCCCTTAATAGAGACGTCTTTAAGGACAGATCCTGTGGGGGGGAAATGCCTAATGTATGCTCTAATGTTGGGACGATTGCTGTGGGCATTTAATAACCCTAAACCATAAGAAATCAAGGTAAAACCGGAACCCTTAACCGTGCTTGGGGCTTTCAGGTGGTTCCCACTGCACCGACACGCGCTGATAGCTCAGAGAATGATTTCTCGTAATCCCCATATGAGCCATAATCTAAACTCCTAGGGATTACTATAGGGGTTATTAAGGGGGATACTAAGAGTTTAGACAATGGTTCATATAGTCGAGTGAAATGTACGGGCCTAAATAAGGGTTCAGGGTGCAGGGTAGAATGGTGGATGATCAGACGGCAAAGAAAGTTGATAATGGAATTGCGACTTGGTTCATTCATACAGGGCTTATAGGGACAACTACCAAGATTGTGGTCCGGGCTTCCAGGTATGACTATGGTATAGGGTACGCCAGGCCCTTGCAGTACCAGTCCCTATGATAATCTGTCTATAATATTCATGTTGGTGTTCCCTGTTGTCCCGCGAGACTCTTCATGCAAATGAGCTTCCATGACTGTCGTGTTTAAGCTTCATGCAGCCTCCGGGTTTCAGAAGGGAGCCTACTGCTCTCCCAATAGTTGATGGGGCTACCATGAGCACCCACAGTAAGAGGGGAATTGAGGCGTTCAGGGTTTAAGGGTTTCAGGGTTTGGGCATAAGGGGTGATGCAGGATTTTGTTTCATGCTTAGCTCCTTTAAGCCTCAAAGTGCGGCGCCTGATTTTGAGAAACTCATGTAACGTTGTTATGGTATCTAAGGATGCAAGCATGGCCCTTAGCCATTAGGGGTACAAAAGGGGTATACGCTATGTATATAAGGATCCCAGGGTTAAGAGCCCATACTAGGGGCCCATACTTTTTGACCTTAGATGGTAACTTAACTTGAGCTCCTTTAGCCCTGACATGACCCTATACCCAACCATTAGGGTTTAGTGCTTCAGGTCCCTTATAAACCCCAAACCCAAAACCCGTATATGACCCCACATAGTCCTCGCGCCATTGAATAAAGAGCTTTATCTGTGGGTTGTTCACCCACCGGATTTCCAGAAGAAAGCAATGATCCACTAGTAGGGCGTTAGATACCAAAAAGGCTTTGAGATTGTAGTGTTTGGGACCTGTTCGCATATGATTTTGGTAGCCGTTGGACCCTCAGGGTAAGGCAGCATCCAATAGAAAAACAAGAATGCAAGAAAAAACCCTAAACCCTAAACCCCAAAACACGTGCCTGTGCCCTGCGCCCTCCGTAGACTTCCCTCACGCTTACTGTAGCAGCCGGAATTTTCAACATTATTACCTTATACAGCTACCTGAACCCCAAGAGTATGTAAAATAATGGCCTTTAGGGCTATCATTATGGGTTTAGGGCCATTATTTTACATATTTTGGAAGTTTTAGGTAGAGTGAAAATTCCACAAACCCTATTTCAATTGCTTCGGCCCCCACAGTAACTGCATCAACGTTCAAGGATTCATCAGGATCGCGCGGTCTTTCCTGAAGTATATGAAGCAGGGATTTCGGGTACCTGAAGCCCTACTACTAAGCGCTACACCCCAAACCTTGGACCTGAAACCCCAAGAATAAGGAACCCGTAGCAGTCATCTTTGGAGTTGGAGTACCCCTTTAAGGACTTCAAGGACCCTACATGCCAACTTGTCTCACAGAGCTTTGAAGGCACATCCCTAAACCCTTAGCCCTAAACTTGAAACCTTGACCGCTCAGCGAAGATCTTCACCAAAGTTCTTTGAGTGGCATTGGCGCTCCAGCGGGCAGGGGCCATGTTTCCGACAACCAAGTAGATAGAATATCAGGTATATGGGGATCTTATTATAATACACCCAAAGCCATGTTCTATCTACTTAAGGGGGACTATGAACCTTAAGGCCAAACCTGCTGATTTTCCACATACTTTTGAGGGGGTTCAGGACTCGGAGCCCTAAACCCTCAGGTAACCCTTACACTTCAACACCTCCAAGCCGAAAGCTCAGGCCACCCCAACCTTAAATTCCAAACCCTAAACCCTCTGAGCCCTAAACCCTGAACCCTCAACCCCGAACCCTAAACCCTGAACCCTAAACCCCGAACCCTGAACCCTGAACCCTAAACCCCGAACCCTGAACCCTGAGCCCTAAACCCTGACCCCTAAATCCTGAGCCCTAAATTCTAAACCCTAAATTCTAAACCCCCAAAATATGTATAATAATGGCCCTAAACCCATAATAATAGCCCTAAAGGCCATTATTTTTCATTCTTTTAAGGTTTAGGTAAATTTAAACCCTCGTGAGGATGGCTGGAGTGTGGGCCCGGCCGCTTACTTAGCTGCCCTGCGAGGGCTGCGTGACAGCAGAGTGTCTTCCGCAGTTTAGGGTGTCCTAAACCCTAAAAGTATGTAAAATAATGGCCTGTAGGGCTATTATCATGGGTTTAGGGCCATTATTTTACATGTTTTGGGGGTTTAGGGTAGGGTCCTCACCTGGGTTTCTTCTTTACTGACTGGTCAGTAGGGCTAGGGTTTAGGGTCTATGTATTAGGGTCAAGGGTTTACTGCTTAATCATCTCCCACTCATATTAAACCCCCCCCCCAACCCCTGCTAATATTAAGTACTCCCATTGTGTTATATTATACTATATTGGGAGTATTTAATATTAGGGGGCATGTGAGGGGGGTGTTGATCTTAGGGGGAGAGGACTACTCACTAGTGCTTAGCACCCTAACCCCTAAACCCTAAACCCTGAACCCTAAAGGGAGAGTGGGGGAGTGGATCCCTAGAATAACCCCTATTTAATCCCCATAGAGGGTTTAGGGTTTAGGGTTTAGGGCGTATTATGGTACTTATATTCACTCCGCAACTCCCCCTTTAGCACCAGTAGGGTTTAGGGTCGAGGGCTTAAGGTTTATTGGGTCAAGTTGGCATGACAGAGAACCAGATGGAAAAGGATATGGGAAATGACATGGATATTGGGATATGGGGGTTTCCCAAGAGTAGGGGTACTTTCTTGGGGGGTCCCTACAAGCGGATCATAGTATTGGGGGTTCCTAGAAGGATGATAGTTTTGGGGGATCACCGGAGATCTGTATTGGGGTTCCCTATGCACGAAAACCACAACACGTGGACCATATACGGATTTAAGTTAGGCACCTAATTTCAATTAGCCTAACTGCATATTGTAAAGAGTATGGTAAGCCTCCTTAACAGCAACCCAGCAAACCTATGGTCCCCTCTTTGGGCATCCTTACAACGAGGGCCATTGCTGGATAGGGTTTAGGGTTTAGGGTGGCAATGGGCTGTAGGGTTTAGGGCAATGATACGCAGCAAGCCTCTCATGCTTGCTGACGGTGCTGTTGGGAGTTTCTCTAAGCAATCCGAATGCAATCTCCTTCCCTCCAATGTTTCAGACCCCCACTTCCCTAATCTCAATTATCATTCCGCTTGTGGCAAATTGGATATACTGGGAATACGGTAGAAGTAGGGGGTCAACGCTCATAATATCCTTTTGTTCCCCATGTATCCCTGCATTCTATGGCATCAGCATTTGATAAACCCCCATGTGGCGCGTGGCGTCCCG
Organism: Symbiodinium pilosum; assembly: GCA_905231905.1. Classification (NCBI taxonomy): domain Eukaryota; class Dinophyceae; order Suessiales; family Symbiodiniaceae; genus Symbiodinium; species Symbiodinium pilosum. The sequence continues at coordinate 4,180 of CAJNIZ010045927.1, forward strand.
CCCTGGCTCAAGTTTCAGCAGATCTTGGACACAAAGCGCGGGAGCCTGCTAGCGACTTCACTACCAAACTCACAGCACCAGCAGATGAATAACCAGGATGTACACATATTTTCGACCCCCTGAGCTCTCCTTGCATTGGATCCGCCCCCTGGGGAGCCTGAAGCCCAAAGTTGTGGTCTATTTCCCTCACAGTCCATCTCTATCATTCCCAGATGACGCTTCTAGGATCTTTATGCATACAAACCTTAAACACTCGTATGGATAGGTTTACCATATCCATTGGGGTCTTGCTTTCGGTATAATCAGGCTTTTCAGGTAGCACCCGCGTGCCAAGTCCCGCTATCAGACGTCATGGCGATGTTCCTTGGTTCTCGTAAGCTGGGTTGTTGTTAAGGAACTTAAATCAAGTTACCATAATAAGGAAACCTATGATTCACTACATACCTGTGTTATTGCAGCATAAGCTTCTTAACAGAGACCCCGTAAGGTTTGGGTCTGCATATGGTTTACGCTTACGCTTACGTGTGTTAGGGGTTCGAAATTCCAGCAGTCTGGTGGTACTGTTAGTGTTTTCAATGTTTTTGATAGAGCGTCTTAAGGTTTCAGGGCTCAAGTGCTTTTCGTGCACTTTGTTACATGATTTTGTCTACCTAAACACCCAAAATAGGTAAAATAATGGCCACAAACCCATAACAATAGCCTTAGAGGCCATTACCTTATATACTTTAGGGGTTTGTCCAAGCGTTAGAGGCGTTTTGGGCGTCCTTATGAGATGGATATAATACGAGGAGCACCCTGAAGTTCATAATCTCGCACCACTGGGAATGAGCAGGAACCCTAAGCGGGTTTTCGGTCTAGGGTTTAGGGTTAAAGCCTAAGCCAGGGGTAGGTTGGAACAGAGTCTTAAGCTTTTTTCTATCCTGAACCCCCATAACACCATAAGAATCACAAAGCCATCAGAAAGGGCTCCCAAACCCCCTAAACCCTAAACCCCTAGACTACAGGTACAACATGGGCTTTCACGACTCGAAGCTTGCCTGGGGTAATTGGGACTATGTGGACCTCTCTCACTTCTCCAACGTTCCTTCCGGGGCCACGGTACGAACGCCTCTGGTCATTGATTGATTTAGGGTTTGGGGTTTAGAGCTTTAGGCTTAAGGTTTTCAAGATTGAGGGTTTAGGGTTTGGAGCTTTAAGCTTAAGGGTTTTAAGCTTTAGGCTTTCAAGATTTAGGGTTTAGGGTTTAGAGTTTTTAGGATGCAGGGTTTTTGCAACTTAGTGTTTAGAGAACAGGTCCGCAGTCATGCTGGTGAAAGGCTGCCGTGAGAAGACACCACCTCCAGGCGGCCTATGGGTTTAGGAATTAGGGTTTAGGGTTTTGGGTTTAGGGATAAGGGTTTAGGGTTTAGGTATTAGGGTTTAAGGTTTCGGGATGAGGGTTTAGGGTTTAGGGTTTAGGGATTTAAGATTTAGGGCGTATAGTCGCATTAAGTAGATAGAACATGGGGTATATTGGGATCTTATGATCATATACCCAAAGCCATATTCTATCTACTTAAGGGGGACTATAGGCTTTAGGGTTTAGGAGGCCTGGGTTTAGGGTTTAGCAAGGGGGTATCTACAGGGATATCTAGCAAGGTTTAGGGTGTAGGGTTTTCAGAATATGTAGCATGGGGAGGTTCGACCTGCAAGACCAAAGCAGAAGATGTAGAGACACCTCTCCATGAAGGAATGGACAAGAACGTGAAAACTACTGTGTGGGTTTAGGGGTTAGGGTTAAGGGTTCGATAACCATATGAAGAAGATAGTTGAAACTCAGTTGTAAACTAGGATTATACGGGGGGAGATGCGGGAATGGAAGACGACCTACGCAAAGCTTAATCCCACCCCAAAAGTCCAAACAGGGCCCAAGACCAGAAACCCTAAACCCCAAACCCTTGGCTTTTCAGGGATTCTTGCAAGCGTGGCCTCATTCACGGCTGGGATTGCGCTGCACAGACGCTCTGCTGAGCTTAAATCTGGGTTCGGGGTTTAGGGGTGTTAGGTTTCGGGTTTAGGCTCTGGTGTTTTTTCATGTTCTGGATCTAAACCCTAAACCCTTAACATCCCCATACTACCCCCATCAATTACACGTATTTAGGCTATCAAGGTGATGGGGTCGCCATGCATGATGATCCTGCTGTTCTAAGGTTTTAGGGTCTAGGGTTTTGGACCACTCATTTTCAGAAATTCCGTCCCGAGAGCGTGAAGTTCCAGCAATAGGGAGTATAGACCTCAATACGTTTGATGCTAGTATGGCGCACTTCTGCCACCCGAAATATTTAATATGCCCCCAGTATACGTGTGTGTGTGTGTGTGTATGTATGTATGTATGTATGTATGTATGTATGTATGTATGTACGTATGTATGTATGTATGTATGTATGTATACACATATGTATATACATGTGTGCATATATATATATACATATATGTACATGTAATGTCTCTTATGGCAACGGACCTCAGCCCTAAACCCTAAGGGAGTCCCAAAAAAGGACCCCTGATTCTGGACCATGCCTCTGATTCCCACTATCCCTATACAAAACTGATTTTAGGGTTCGGGGACTAAGGCTTAGGGTTTAGGGAACCCCCTTTGCAAAAGGACCGCATACCCTAAGCTTTAATCCCTAAACCCCAAACCCACACTGCGAAGCACAGGAATGTGGCATCAACAGAAGCCAGACAGAGTGACGATTCCGATTGTGGAGCTGCCAGATTCTGGGGAGTGTCCAGAAAATGTTTAGGGTTTAAGGGTCAGGGCTTAGGATTTGGTAGTTTCGAAGAAGTAGGGTGACCCAATATAGGTTTAGGGTTTGTTTAGGGTTTAGACTATAGACCCCAAAGGATCGTAATCTTTTGCTATCGGAGACTGCCATGTTCTTGTTTGTCTATTTCATCCCCCCAATAGTCAGCTACAGCTGCTTTTGATATCTTTGACCTGAATCCTTACCGCTAAGCCCTTAATCCTAACCTTGAACCTAAGCCCAATTCAGGATCAAAAGTGCGGTGAAGTCCCGGTGCATTCCCATGGGATTCTGCCACTGGATTCATTTAGTAGTTTCCCAGAATAGGGGGGCCCCAATATAAATCCTTATCATAGGGACCCCTAAACCCTAGACCCTTAATCTTTAAACCCTAATTTTGGGAAACCCCCGATTTTCCTTGGGAGCTGGGTAGGTACGCTTTATGCTTCGGGGGTTGAAAGAATCCAAGAAGATGCGTTATCCAGGAATATAAGAAAACATGAATACTACTAAACCCTAAGCCCTAAAGAGTGTAGACTGGTGTTAGCCTTGGGCACTCAGCACCTGTGCATTGCTTTCAGGTAACCCTAAACCCAAAACCTTGTAGATATCCTTACTCCCCTTGGGTAGTTCCTTAGTCTTTGAATTTTTGGTTTTGGTTAGTTCTACAGGATCTCCAAAAGACTTCCTTAGGGTTTAGGGTTTAGGGTTTAGACGAAGTCTTTTGCTACATTCTGAAGGGGGTAGTTATGGATTGTTCAATGAGTGCTCTCAGAATTCACGTTCAGGTCCAGCTGTTTCTTGGTGGAAAACCCGGTGCCCGGTTTTGAGACAGACGCATGTGTTCAAGAGCCCTGTAATGGATTGTTGTTCGTATTGAGGCCCCCTAAACCTCAACCCTAAACCCTCGTATCCCTGGTGCTTAAGCCACCCCTGAGTAAGCACCATGTAGTCCAGTTGTCATGTCTGTCACTAGTTCTGCCCGCCGGTTGTGGTTTGTGTAGGTACATCACAGTCACCAGCTATGACGATGGTGATAATGATGGCAGTGGATATAATTCTGATGATGAGACTGGTGATGGAGATGACGATGACGGCGGCAGTTTGATAGTGAAATGATGTCGGCGATTGCAACAGTGATGACGACCTGGGTGATGAAGATGGCGATGTTGATGATAAAGTTGGTTATTGTGCTGCTGATGGCCAAGATACAGCGATGATAGTGGCAGTGAAGATGAAGACAGCAAGAACCTGATGATCTGTGTATTGATGGTGATGATGATCATGACAGCGACAATAATGTCGGTGATTGTGACAGCGTTCATGATTCTGGTGAGAATGTTAATGATGGCAGCGGTGATGATGATGACGGCGACGACAACGACGGCGGTGCTACTGGCGTTCCTGACTCCTAGTATCCCCTTTAAAAAGCCTCATATAAGCGCTTTAAGGTGTTAAGACTATAGCTCACATGTGTGGTGCTCGTAGTTTTCTTGCATCCGCTGTCCCCCTCATATGCATCGTGCCTTGGAGTTGTCACGCTTTACATTCTCATTCTTGCAACCACGCAGTAGAGGGGTTTAGGGTTTTGAGGTTAAGGGTTTGGGGACCATAGTCACGTCGGGGTAGCAAACCTACACCTTAAGATCTTGAGACCCGAAAACTCAAAAACCTCTGCCTGGAAAACTAAGCCCTTCATCCGAAACCCTTAACCCGAAGTCCAAAAGCCCAAGGCCCTTACCCCCAGACCCTAAACCCTTCATCCAAGACACTTGATCCTAGATCCAAGGCCCGAAACCCTAAACCCGTAGTCCAACACCCTACATCCTAGATTCTAGACTGGAAATCCTAATCCTAATATCCTAGACCTGAAGCCCTAAGCCCGAAACCCTAAACCCAAAACCCTGAACCTTAAATCCTAAGCCCTAAAGCCTAAACTCCCAAATTTCACGCCCCAATCCCTAGGTCCTAAAGCCTAAGCCCTACCTCCCAAATTCCTAAATAGTAGCTTCCATGTTCTTTTCCATTATCCCTATACAACCCTATTCTATTCTTCCCTAAATCCCAAAAGTCTAAACCCCTAAGCCCTGAACCCTGAACACTAAATCCTAAACCCTAAACCTCTAAACCCTAAGCCCTGAACCCTAAACCCTGGACCCTAAACTCTAAACCCTGAACCCTAAACTCTAAACCCTATAAATCCTAAAGCCTGAGCCCTGAGCCCTAAGCCCTAAATCCTGTTCCCCTATATAACTTATATAACCGTATTCTATTATTCCCTAAATCCCTAAAGTCAGGCCAACGGTGTTGAAGTGTTCCGGTGCCGCGGTCCTCGTCATGGCGGCCTCACGGAAGGTGCCCCTAAAATCAGACCAAAAATGTTAGGGGTTTTGGGTTTATAGGGTTTATAGGGTTTTAGGGTTTTAGGGTTTAGGGTTTGAGGGTTTAGGGTTTAGGGTTTAGGGTTTTATATAGGCTTTTAGGTTTCAGGATTTAGGGTTTGGGATTTACATGGGGACTGTATACGGGTTATGTAGGGGATATATAGGGATAATGGAAAATGGAAGCCCACTAATTTAGGGAGAGGGGTTTAGGGCTGAGGGCTTAGCATTTGGAGCTTAGGGTTTAGGATTTGGGGTATAGGATTTGGGTTTAGGGCTCAACGCTTTAGGGCCTTGACATCAAGTAAAGTAGGCTTCAGGGTTTACTTGGGGTTTAGCATCCAGGGAGTATAGGCTTAAAGGAGTTCAGGTTTCGGGTCTCGAGTTAAGCGACCAGTGCTCAGAGTTTACAGACATACATGTATATAGGGATGTGCACATTTCAGGGATATTAGATTAAATAGTGGAGCATCGCACGACACTCAAAATAAAGATTGCATGGAAAGTGTGCGCATACTTAGGTTTAATAGGGATTGATATGTAGACACCTACGCAAGCACAATCGCGTGTTGAGGCATACCATTATAAAGGGCAATGAGGGGTTACTATCCCGAATTATTCAGGCTTCCACGTTGACTTGGTTGATGAGCTACCCTAACCCTTCAACCCTGAACTCGATTCTTCTTGTTGGTGGGGGGAGGTGGGGTGACCCTAAACCCTAAAACCCTAAACCCTAAACCAATTCTTTGCAAAGCTTCGGCTGCGCCTTTCCAATCTTTGATTCTCCGTTACCCCAGGGTTTCGGGTTTAGGGTTTAGGAGTGTTTTTAGGCAGTTTAGGGCTTTTGGTGTTGTCTAGAACAATGTAGGAGCCGAAACCATAAAACCTTCATAACACAGTCACCTTCTTTTTCCTTATATGTTCACACATATGTGCGTATATATGAATATAAAGATATGTCTATATACACATATATAAACCTGTTGAACCCATTGCCTACTAAACCCGAGGTTACAACCAGAAACCTAACTTGCCCCAGACCTAACCCCTAAGTCTCTAAGGCTGAAATCTTAAACCATCAACCATAATCCGCAGTCAATGCGACTGTTTCCTCAGGTGCGCAAGCGCATCTGGAAAGGTGCACGGCTCCTAGATTTGAAGCAGCTGGATTGGCTTTGGTAAAGGTTTAGAATTCAGGTTTAGGGGTTAGGATTCTGAAGTTGAAGGTTTGGGGTTTGCGGGGGTGAAGGTGTGTGGGGTTTGGAGATTCGAGTTTAGGATTTAAAGTGAACCCGTGTTGTTTTTTGCTGTTGGTGTTTTTTTGTTGTTGGGCCCCTTAAAACCGAGCTAGGCAGACCGGTAAGTGAGTGAACTCCCATCCCCCGCCCTCTCCCCGGCCCGCCCAAACAGCAAAAAATGAAACATCCAAAAAGCACAAACAACAACAAAAAATACACCCGCCCCCCGCCCAAACAACAAACAAAAAGACACACGCCTCCCGCCCAAACAGCAAAAAAACACGCCCTCTCCGCGGCCCGCCCAAACAGCAAAAAAACATGCCCCCCTCAACAGCAAAAAAACAAACACGCCCCCGCCCAAACAGCAAAAAGCAAAAACATCCGAAAAGCCCGAACAACAAAAACGACCAGGCAACAAAAAAAAATCTTACCGGATTTTAAGCTTTGGACATTTGCCCCTGTATATTTCCAAAGGCCCCCAAACCTCCTCCTCAACAAGGATCCTACAAGAGTTGCGTGATAGACGTAGCTTCCTTTATGTTGGGGCTGGGGCAGCACAACTCCCCTAAACCCTAAAAACCCTAAACCTTAAACCCTAAAACCCTAAACCTGAAACCCTAAGCCTTAGACCCCAAGCCCTAAACCCTAAGCCCTAAACCTATACATGTCCTGAAGTTGGCCGGGTGGGATGTTCAGATTCAGATGTTTAGGGTTCAGCGGGTCAGCGGATATTAATGTCTAATGTTTAGGGTTTAGTGGTTTAGGGGTTGAGAGTTTAGGGTGAAAATTTCTGACACGAATTATCTATGAAATCGCCATAAGGCTCCATATCGTCCTCTCGTACCTTCAGCTCCCCCTGTTTTGAAAGTTTTAATTAGGGTGTAGGGTTTTGGGCCCTAGGGGCTAGTTAAAGCTTACTGGCACTTCTTACGCCTGATTAGTTCCGGGTAGGTCGCATAGTAGCGCGGGCACTCAGGGTAGTCCTATGAACAATCTAAACCCGCCAACTCCCAGAAAAAACCCAGCTAAGGAAAGGCCCAAACCCTCAAACCCCCCTAAATCCTAAACGCTAAACCCCAAAACCCTAAATCCTAAACCCTAAAACCCTAAAACCGAGCCAAGGAAGGGCCATCTCTCCCGTATCAGTTCAACTCCCTCGGATGGGTCGCCACCGGGCCCCAGCGTGGAGGATGGAGGAGCTCTTAGGTGGCAGTTTCAGGGATCCCAACAAGGATTTAGGGTTTAGGGTTTAGGGTTCAGGGGTTCAGGGTTTAGGGTTTAGGGTTAGGATTTAGGGTTTAAGGATTAGGGTTTGGGGTTTAGGGTTTAGGATTTAGGGTTTAGGGCTTAGGGTTTAGAATGGAGCCCCCTAATAAGCCCCTACTTTACCCAGTGTAGCAACCCTGAACCCTAAACCCTAACAAACCCTAAGCCCTACAGCCCTAAAGCCCTAAAACCCTAATAGTAACGGGTTCATTGTGGGGTGATGGGCTCGTTTTGGGTGGGTGTTCCTCCTTTTCGGATCCTTTAGGTGGCGGTTCCGGGATGCAAGAACATGTAAGCTGCTACGGGATGTAGGTCTTAAGTTTCAGTGTTTAAGATTTGGGGTTTAGGGTGTAAGGTTTAGGGTATGGAGAAGGAACGGATCCTTGGAGAAGCCCCCGCATCAAAAAGCCCTATACGAATAGTTGTCCATCTCTTCTCCACTTCCAAAATTTCCCCACCGACCACCAGCAAGTATTGTTTGATAACAGGACTTACTTACAAAGATGTATGGTCCTTCGATTCAAAGTACTATCCAGTGAAAGCCATCTACAGGTAAGTAGTTCACAGGTGGGCAGACTCCATACTACTCCCATGAAGACTCCCGAAGGATCCCCATGACGCATGGAAGTTGTATAGAAGGCATATGGGTGACTGTCCACCCGTAAGCTGCCCAGCCCGCTAAGCTGATAAGGCTTCATAAGCTTTAATGAGCCCTATATAGTCACTAATAACTCGTAACACGGTCCTTAATTTGTGGGGGTCCATACATAGTACCCCTGATGTAATGGGCTTCTACCCAGGTATGGAACGACCTAAGCCCCTAGACCCCACTCAGGTATGGAATGGAACAAGCATGTCAGAGGCAGCCTTCCCTACCAGCCGGCCCGCGCTTGCCCCTCCGCCTACTTCTACCGTGGAAGATGCTGTGGGACCTGTCCCGGGCCCTGTGGAGACCAACAAGGCTATTGTCGTGGAGGGTAAAAGGGAGTAGGGGATTTGGTGTTTAGGGATTTGGGGTTCAGGGATTTGGGGTACGGGATTAGAGTTCAGGGATTACGTTTTGAGTTTAAGCCTGTGGGCTTCTGAGGCATTTTCGGGTTGGGGTTGGCACTTGGAGGTCCATGGGTAGCTATGACGCAATGACAAGCGTAGTTATTACCCCTGTTTGGGGAGACGTCAGGGGTTTATCTTTGAGTTCTTGGTACTGTAAGACGTAGAGTAGCATTGCCTTGAAAACCTCCAGGTAGCGAATAGTTCTACACCCTAAACAATACACAGCCATTTCATTTTAACTCCCTTTTCTTGGTACCAACCACCCCTAAGCCCAAAGTCCTACACGCAGTAAGGCGAAAGGCAAAGCTCCGGTGGCTTTCGGCAACTGGGTCACGCCCAAGGAGCCCTAGTATTTCTACTGCAGTGTTTAGGGTTTAGGGTTATAGT
>CAJNIZ010045927.1:18030-29678 GCA_905231905.1 Symbiodinium pilosum
ATCTCCCCCCCCCCCCCCCAATTTTCTGTACTGTTCCAACAAAGGTTTTGAAATTTTGTCTGTTGTGGATTTGGAGCTCTGATCCTGGCTGTATGAACCGTGAAAACTCCTGAAAGAGCGTTTACATAGGGGATTATTGTGTCATAGGGGTATTATGGAGGATATGAGGAGTCTAGACTATGGCTCATATGCATTGTTCCTAAGGTCAAGTTTTCATCGAGTGCCGAAAGTTCCATTTTCAAGTCATCGCCAGTGCGAGAAATACTTTGGGTTTCTGAATTCACTCATGTTAGGCTCTTCTGCGCATAGACAGCTTTTAGATATAGCTACCTAGCAAAAATGGTCAGACATCGCAGCTAAGAATTGGCCCTCACGTGGTTGAATGGCAAATCTCAAAGCCTTAAACCCTAAACCCACAGGTGGTTGAATGGCAAATCTATGGCCATGAAAAAATGCTCAAATGCTGTAGGGAACGTGGCTTCCGAAGATCCAGCAGGGGGCGTTAATATGTGTGTACCTATATGTACGTGTGTATACATATATATATATACATATATATGAGATTTAGGGTTTAGGGTTTGAATATATATATATATAGATATACAGATGTACCTGTGTATGTAGAAGCATACGTTTATTTGGGTCTTCTAATGTGTACTTGGTATTACAAGTTTGGGGTGTTTAAGATCTGGTGAAACGAGACAGGAGCCATCTAAGGACTTGATGGAGATACATGAGCTATAGCCTAAACTCCTTAAAAGGGGGTTATACAGGGGATTCTGTAGGGGAATATTACAGGGGTTATTAAGGGGGATACTAAGACATTAGAGTATGGCTCGCATGGGACCGTTCGGAGCCTGACGACTCACAGCCTTCTGCAAATGAAGGAAGAACATGGCCGATTCTGGGCTTACGGTCCAAGGTTACTAGACGATGATGAATGAAGGAAGAAGAAGGGTGCGTACATCAATTTGCGGTTTAGGTTACAAGGTTATTGCAGGATGATGCTGGTTGACTATAGGGGGTTGGGGTGTCAAGGTTGCCCTTAGTTACTAGTTTTCGTGGAGCCTAAATCTTTAAATTCAGACATGGAGTAATCTGCTGTTCTCCCTTGGGTACTAACTAGTATCACATAACAGTAATTGCTATTTCACTGGGGCCAACCACCAAAATCACAAAGCCGTGCGTTTGATGAAGAGGGCGGTCCCCTGCGCTGAGCCCTAGACCCCAGAAAAATATTCCAAGCCCCGTTCTGCTTGGGATCCCAGATCCCAAAAGGAAAAAGTAAATCATGCTAAGTGTCAGTAGTATAAACCTCAAACTTAAAACTTGCTGTTTCTTAAGGTCTGGGCCAAACAAATGCCGTGTATCTAAATCTAGGGGGTTTTATTAATCAAGAGCACGGATTGCTCAAGCCCCTAAATCCAAAACTCCTCAATCCTCAACCCTAAATTCTTTTTCCCAGATCCTCACCCCCAAGCCTTCAAACCCTAGACTTTAAACCCTGAACCCTAAATGGGTTAAGGGTTCAGAGTTTAGGGTTTAGGCTAGGTTCAGGGTTTAGGGTTTAGGGTTCAGGGTTTAGGCTAGGTTTAGGGTAGACTGCGCAGAGGACTCCGCGGAGGTTCCCCCACAGAGCCGCAAATCCTGGAGCGCTCCGAAGAACCAGGGTGTAAGTCTCCTCGACACCTCCAGGTCGCTTGGGTTTAGGGTTTCCAGGGTTTTCAGGGTTTCCAGGGTTTCCAGGGTTTAGGGTTCAGGGTTTTGGGTTTTGGGTTTCCAGGGTTTAGGGTGCAGGGTTCAGGGTTTAGGGTTTATTGTTCAGGGTTTAAGGTTCAGGGTTTAGGGTTTAGGCTTCAGGGTTTGGGGCGGGTTTGCTAAAACTAAGAAGAATCAGAAAAATCAAGAATCATGATATGACCATGGACATGCCCTGTCCAGTATCATTCTAGAATGGGGCGAATAGTTATGGTGGGGGGTTGGTTGGGAGATCTTGTTATCGGGGGAGGGGGATCGGGAATAGGTTTAGGGGTTTCAAGATTCGCGTCATGGCCTCCGCAGGCAAGTACAACGAAGAGTGAAAGGTTGTAATCACATGAGATGGAAGCCAGAAATCTGTTAACTTAGGGGTCATATTGGCGGGACTGGGTCTACCAGGGATTTGCCGCAGAGTTTAGAGTGCCTGTATCGCACCGCCAGTTCCCCGAAGTACTGGCGGGACACCAAGGCCTTATACCCAAAACCCGAAGGCCTTGTACAGGTATAGTAGGTGCTGCTACTGTAGGAAGGTTGCAGGGGCTGAAGTTTGAAGGTTTGGAGTCAAGCTTTTTGGGGGTCTTTAGGGTTTGAAGACGGTTGAGGGTTGGGAGTTTAGTGGGAGGCTTTAGGTGGAGGGCTGAGGATTTGCGGGGTTAGGGTTAAGTGCTTACAGTTTAAAGGTGACGGTTACCTGTTTAGGCTGTAGGAAGTTTAGGGCAGGCTCCACGTTCTGGTAGGGGTATCAGAGGCATAAGGCATGATGTTCACAGTTAAGGACTAGGGTTTAGGGTTTAGGGTGATTGTAATACCATCCCCGTCAAAGGTACCCCTCAGGTTTAAGGAGCTAGCAAGGATTATATAAGGCCTAATAGGGCTCTTAATCTGGGAGGGGTACCTTTGGGGAGTGTTCCATTGTAACCTCTAAATCCTGGCGGGTCCACAAGGAACCCGCGGGAAAGCATGGCCCCACCGGCAAACATAATGTGCAGCACTTAGGTAACAAGCTTTTTAGTATTAAGAAATGACGCCTTCCTCCTCCCCAATGCACCTTCGAAAGCGCCCGAAGATTGCCCTAAAACCGTAAATCCTAAACCCTAAGCCCTAAAACCTAAACGCACAAGATCTGCGAACGCTTGCTAAGCCCCTCTGCCGCTGCCATTTCGCAAAATGGCAGGCCTAATATCTGCTGTGTTTCTGTGAGAATTCTTGTGAAGGAACGTGTTGTTTAGACTCAGGGCTGAAGCAGAAGCGGATGCAAGCAAGAGAGGCCTTAGTGTTGCACACGTCGAAAGTGTCAAGCAGCGCAGATAACCTCACAAAAACAAGGGAAGTTTACAGAAGCCCGAAAAAATGATCACACTTGTATCAACAATGCAAGAATACAGCAATGGCCGAAACTCAGGAAACACTGGTATTCGCAGAGGATTCCGAACCAAGAAGAGCTGACCTGTGCAAAAGGAGTGGGGTTCTTACGGCCCTGCCTAGCCCCGAATAGTGAGAAGAGTATTCCGCGCAAAGTCAGGAGCTTTACCATAACTGGTACACTCCCCCAACCAGCGCATGGAAGCGGCCCCTAGAAAGACCATTGTCCTTTTAGAATGGCGCCTTTAGGGGCTTAGGGTTGTTGGTTTAGGGTTTAAGGTCAAGGGTTTAGGGGTAAGGGCCCATGTTCCCGTGGCGGAGGGTACCATGCACAGCAAGAAAGAGCTTGGCTTCGGTTTTGAGTTGGGGGGTGTAGGGCTTAGGGTTTAGAAGCCCACCTGTAAAACATGCCCCGAAACCCAATTCTAGTGCTTTGATATGACCCTGCCTCGCGCTGCCTACAAACAAATCCATAAGAACAGTGTCCATTTCATCTTCTGTTTTCTTTTCCATTTGATTCTCCGGCTATTCTCGTTGAATAGCCGCCTAAACAAATTAGCTCTTATATACCTGTACCGCAACATGCCCCAAAACCCAATGCAGATTGTATATTCACCGCTTCCTAAGCAACTTGTTCGCTCTCGAGTCCCCTACATCAGACCAAAAACGGCGAGGGCGACCAACCTGGCTATCATGCTCAAGAAGCTGCCGGTGAGTCCACTTGAGCTTCTTCTTGGCACGTGGCAGCTTTCTACTTTCCCTCAAACTACTCATGGAGCCCCGGGGTTGATCTAAAGGTTTTCTTGGGAAGGTTGTTTTGGGTTCCGCAAGGTCTATAAGCAGCATGTTTGACGAACCACCGCACGGGCCGCTTTTGACAAAGCACCGTACTCGTAGTCTTTGTGAGCTTTTTCTGCATTGTGTACTTAACTTTGACAGAGTCACCCATTGCTGAGAACATTTTAAGATGGCGGACAATTGTTCGCACTTTCATCTGGTAGTTTCCCAAAACAAGGGGACCCCAATACAGACCCCAAAATAGGTTACTCCTTATCTAATAGGTGCTTGCACAAAGCTACCCAGAATTGCGGCACACCCCCATTTAGAACAGCACGCGAAGGATGACCCAGCTTTTCGTGTCGAGGACTCACCTGTGCAATCTTGAAACCCTTTCATATTCTGGGACCAACATGGTTTAGGGTTTGGAGTTTGACTTATACAGGGGTTGTATAGAGGGTATCTAGGGTCATATTGGGGCTGTATAGGGGTTATATCGGATTCTATCGGGCTGAAAAACTAAACTTGATAAGCCCTTCCCTTAAGAAGCGCCTCCTTGCCCCGTTCCATGGCCCCTAGTCAAAGGAGTATTTGTCGTTGTGAGTGGGGGCCCTACCAAGAAGAAAAGGGGATTCGATTAAGCCAAAGTCTACGTAAAATCTGCTTAGAACCTACGTAAGATAAGTTGGATCTAAGTAAAACCTAATGAAGATCAATTGAAATCTGATTAGCATTTATGTGAATCCAATTACCTGACATCAAACGAAGTCAAATGCAAGCCTTTTTAAAACAAATCTGTTCTAATGGAAACCAAAGTAAAAGCACTTGGAACCTAACCAACATCTCATAAGAATAATCTAGTTAACATGAAAACGGCTCAACTGAATAGATGTTTAAGTAAATCTACTCAGAATGAGGATCATCTGAAGCCTGGATAAAAACAAACTTCAAATCAAGGTGTGGTAGTGCACAGCCTTGGGTCGTCTTGTAAGGGTTTAGGGTTTAGGGTTTAGGGCTGCCAAGGTTTTCGGAGTGCGTGAAGACGGTGGACAGCTATCACCCCGCCATTGCAGTGCAACATATCGAGCTGGTGCTTTCCAACATGCCTTCTCAAGGCCACATCAGCCATAGTTAAAGGGGATATAGGGCTTATGCAGGGTTTAGGGTTTCCCAGAATTAGGGGTACCCTTTTGGGGGTTCTTGTAATAGGGACTATAGTATTTTGGGGATTGGGGTCCCGTATTTAGGGAAACAACCACATGTTGCTCAAAACACTCAGATGCCCGGCCGTTTTTTGGGGTTTGGGGGACTAGGCTTGCTGAAGGATCTAGACAATCAATTGGGTCCCCCAACATAACAGCACTACGCGGTTCAGGGTTTAGGGCTTAGGGTTGGAAAGTTCCATGTTCGTTGACATGCTGTAGGGTCTGCGGAACGGGTGTATAGGGTTGCCGGGTTGAGGATTCTAGGGTGCCCTTAGCGGGAGCCTGGACATACTCCTCCCTAAACCCTAAGGCCTAAGGCCCTAAGCCTTAAGCCCAGGTGAAGCCAACAAGCTGCTCGCCTATGATGGAAGTGCCTGGGTGGAAGATAAGGGTTTAGGGTTAAGGGTTTAGGACGCATCTTGGGGCTGTCCCTACATCCTAGACCCCAAAACCTTCTGAAAATCGGAGTTTCTCCAAAGAGCCCCTCCATCATGCTTCAGTTGCACTATTGAATAATCCCCATATATGCCTCTATATCACCCCCTACGCATCCTGAGTTGGTTGAAGGGGATTAATTTAGTTTTAGGATTTATAGCTTTGGGAATATGAACCCTAAACCCTACATCCTAAGCCCTAAACCCTGAACCCGAAGACGAAGGTGATGGACCTCTTCGCGACGTGGAAGGCGAAGTCTTGCCCCTATGTTCGGTGAACTCCCTGGCGGTAAGGGTTCTCAAGGTGGCGATGGCCCATGAGGAGGCCGAGCCACGCGGTTTAGGTTTTAGGGTTTAGGGTTTGTGGAGACTGTATAGGGATCATTCAGGGTTTAGGGGCTTTACAAGGGTAATGTGTGGATTGTATAGGGGCTTTGCAAGAGCTATATGGGGACTACAGGGATGTGTAGGGTTTGGGGTGTGGAGTTTAGAGTGTGAGGTTTCGGTGTAGGGTGTAGGGTTTCAGGTTTAGGCTTTAAGACTTGAGGTCTCGGGCGGTCGGGTTAAGAGGTCGGACAATCGTGCATACTTAGTAGGAATAGGTAGGAGTTCTTGAAGGTGTAGCTACTATGATTGTGCCCTTGTTGACAGTTGTTGACCTCTTGCAATGTGTGGATATGATCAGCGTGATTGTTGTTATTGTTGGCAGCGGCCGTAGTGACCTATGAGGAGGTCGCATTTCTTGGAACCCTATAAATCCTAAACCCTAAACCTGAAACCCTAAACTCTAAACCCTAAATCCTAAACCCCTAAACCCTGCTGCTCTTCCATGCCTTTGGTGCAGGTAAGTATAAGCTTTGCTGAAAGCAGAACTGTTCAATGCCCAGGTAAAAGTTCCAGCCAAAGTCCGACTTGGAGGGTCAAGGTACTTGGGAAGCATACCCATGATCAGGGTTTGGGGGGTTTAGGGTTTGTAATCCCAAGGGTTTTCCAGAAGAAGTGGGCACATGGACCCCAAAATGGTACAGTAAGCCCCGAAACCCTAAATCCCTAAACCCCTAACTTCTACACCCTACCTAAGGCTAGGCAGCAAACTTAACAACTGCTAAAGCCATGACTTTTTGCTGGGGTATTACTGTAGGACTTAGTGCTAAGGGTTTAGGGTTGCCCCCAACACACAAAAACCACCGCCCCCGCCACATCCACAGCAACTGCAACCGTTTCATTCCCTAAACCCTAAACCCCTAGGTTCTCAGCCCGAAGTAGACTCTAAACACTATAGCATCAGCTATCTTTAGCATCAAGATAGCCCCCGTACGCTCATTAAAGGTCATTGCTGATGATGGTCCTTATATTTCATTAGACTGCGGACAAATAAGGAATATGAATGTCATTATGGTTTTTCATCGTATCTCAAGGTTGAACCATTTTTCGGCACTGAAGAAACGGCCTAAGGGCCTCCACCCCAAAGCCCAGAACCCCCATTCCTTAACCTCCAGGCCCCGAACCCCAACCCCTAACCCTTTAAACTCCGACCCTGCGCCCTCCCTAAACCGTCAACCCTGAACCCTGAACCAGGTCTACGCTCGGCACATGGGGCGTTGCCGAACCATCGCGAACGCTGCACAGGAGGTCTGCAGCAGCAAACAGCTTCCTGGAGACTTCCTTAAGACCTTTTTGGGTTTAGGATTTAGGGCTGACGGTTTAGGGTTTAAGGTTTAGAGCTTAGGGTTTAGGGTTTAGGGAAATTTACAGGCAACCCGAAACCCTCAACCCAGAAGAACCTAGGCTTCGTGAGCTGCTGAGCATGATCTTGAATGCTGGGAACTACGTCAACTCTGGTGTCCTTGACGATCTATGAAGGATTTGGAGTTTCATGTTTAGGGTTTAGGCTGTGTTGGGTTAATGGTCGAGTTTTTTTAGTGTTTCTGGCAAGGTTTCAGGATTTGGGGTTTAGGGGTTTTCTGGGCATGTACCACGCTCAGAGCTTGAGGTTCTGATGGTAAACCCTAAACCCTATGAGATTGTTGAAGGGAGCTGTAAGAGCCTCAAAAGAGGTTTGGAAGGTACATAAGGGCTTTAGTTTAGGGTTTACGCTTACTAGGCTTAGGCTTAGAGGCTAATGGGTTTTAGGGTTCAAGGCTTTTGTTGTTTAGGCTTTATGCTCATTAAACCCTAGACCCTAAACCCTAGACCCTGGTTTTTTGGGATGGCCCCTGGATAGAATAATGGAGAGTCAAACATGAAATCGCAGCTGGGGACCCTTTTTCTAAAAGCCTGGGTAGGAACCCTAAACCTTTGATCCCTTTCATGTTGTAGCTTTTGGGGGTGAGATTTAGGCTTCCGGGATGGAGGGAAAGCGGGCCCCTTTCCCTGCAACTCGCCTTGCAACCGTCGATGTGCAAGATTCTCAGCCACATGGGTATTCAAAGGGGTAGTTCTAAAGGATATATCAGTCATTTAATTTAGGGTTTAGGGAGTAGGGCTTCCCAAAGAAATAAGGGGCTGCCCGTCGGGGGTCTCAATCATGAGGATTCTAGCGTTTGGGGGTCTATATTGAGGTCCTCTTATTTATGGAAACTACCATATTACGAACTTAAGTCCAAATTCCTAATAGTCCCCTCTAAATGACCCCCTATATGACCCCCTGTAAGCCGATTAGACTACAGCTCACATTATGTGGAACTTATGTGGTTCGTTAACGTGCGTTGCTTTTGTGCAGTTTCGGAACCAGAGGAGACTGCTCAAAGCCTGTAGGGTTTAGTGTTCAGGAAATCCCAGAAGGATCCTGCAAAAACCCAAGCCCTAAACCCCGAACTCTGCTGAAGGGCCCTGTAAAGACTACTGCCCTGTTACAGGGCCTACATGGTCTTCCATGCTTCTTTCGGGGGCCTAAACCCTAAAACCCCAAACCCTCAAATGTTTGCTTCAGAGGTCTAAGCCCTTGCCTTAGACCCTAAACCCACATGAGTCATTGGCGAGTTAGGCAGTACCAGATTCCTAAACCCCCAACCGCCAACAGTCTGAGTTGCTGTTAGGGAAATTTTGTTCTAAACTTACTATAGACAGGAAACCCCATTAATTTACTACATACCCATCATATGGTAGCTTAGTTTAAGTTCCTTAGCAGCAACCCAGAGATTCGAAGAGCCATTCTGATGCCAGGAAAAGCAGCAGTAGGTGGCAATGATTTGTCCCAACCCCTAAACACTACAAAGACTTGTTGGTTCTTAATGAGTAGGGACTATGGGAGTA
The DNA here is from genome assembly GCA_905231905.1 of Symbiodinium pilosum. Lineage (NCBI taxonomy): Eukaryota > Dinophyceae > Suessiales > Symbiodiniaceae > Symbiodinium > Symbiodinium pilosum. The sequence continues at coordinate 26,822 of CAJNIZ010045927.1, forward strand.
TATTATATAGTGGTTATACACCCTAAACCCTAAACCCTAAACCTCCCTACGAAGCACCAGGGAGAAGAAATTGTAGGATGGAAGCTGACAACTTGGGTTGCAGGCAGCTGTTGCCCTGCAACTGGGCTCTGCAATGCAAAACAACCACCACCCAATTGAGTAGTATTCTATTTGGGGATACTATGGTACCCATTATAGAGTAAGATTTTATCCTCCTTTTGGGGTATAGTATTCTATATGAGGAAAATTATCTTACTAGGTTCAAGCACCAAAAAAAACTACTCAACTTACCCCTTTATTTGAAGATAGGCTGAGCGCACATCACACAATCCCAGCTTTGCCCATCAACACCTAGCTGTTGACTGATTGGGTTTAGGGTTTTAGGGTTTAGGGTTTAGGGCTTGAAACCTCTAAGCCCGTAAACGCTAAACCCTAAAACCCCAAAACACAAAACCGTAAACCGTATTGCTTCAGCTAGTGCTTCCCCAGGTAGACCCTAAATTCAATTGCCCTAAATCCAAGAACGCCTAAGTTCCTGAGACCCATATATGTAAGGTTTTAGGGTTTAGGGTTTAGGGTTAGAATTATGGGCCACAAATGTGGGCCCTTAGGCCTGTTAGGGGGATTCTAAGGACCCTCAAGGGTACAGATAAAGTATACATCGGCGCTCCGCAAGTTTCGAGCTACCGACTTGCAATTAAAGGTGCTACACCTAAACCCTAAACCCTAAACCCATTAGAGGGGTCTTGCGGGAGAGCGGGGGCCCTTGAAAGCTCATGTCCAATGGCCAGGCTACCAGAGAAAATTTTCCGCGTTAAGAAGCCCACAGGGTCCATGTATCCAATAATTGGGTTCCTTTGAAGGGGATATATAGGGGTATATAAGGGTATATGGGGGTTAGGGTTTCGGGTCCATGTATCCAATAATTGGGTACTTAGGGCATTGGTAATATTAACTGTACTACAGGTTTTGGGTAAGTATAGGGTTATTCAATACATGGACCGTTAGGGAAAGTATATTACTTCTTAGTGCGACGGCCCATACTAGGGGCCCATGGTTTCAACCTTAGACCCCCACCAGGTGAGTCCGGGGCCGGAGTCAAGTTCGGCATTGACTCCCTGCAGTCGCTGTCCAAATTCAAGATTCTGGGATGTCGTTGAATAGCATGCTGTTTGTGGTTTAGGCGTAGAGCTACAGTACATTGTACACGTCTCCATATCCGTGCAGAACAGCGACCCCATCCCAGGATTGGACCAATCTCCACGCTGCATTACCTCTGTATCTGGGCATGGGTGCGTGAAGGGGTTCAGGCAACAACTGGACCCACGTTCGGGATCCTTTGTGATTTAGCGCGCAAATTCCGCTGTAGAGTTCAGGATTTAAGGTTTGGGGGCTCATCCGAAACCCTAAAGCCTATCTGAGGGATTACAATAGTACCCCCCCAAAGGTACCCCCCGAGATTGCACCCTATTAGGCCTTATTCAGCCCTATACAGTCCTTATTTGCTTCTTCAACCCTGGGAAATTACCTTTGGGGGGGTACTATTGTAATCCCTTACTACTTGAAGCAAAATTCCCTCTACTTGCCCTAAACCCTAAATCCTAAACCCTAGAACCCTAAACCCTATCTAGCTGAAAAAGGACCTTGTCTCTGCCTACTGAGAACAGACACTCGGGCCAGGGTCCTTGCCTGTGTGGAACACTTTTCGTTTCACTGTGTCCTCGCTCTCACGGGTGAGGGGTGTGGGGTTTTAGGGGTTTAGGGTCCTCGGAAGCACAACCTGGACCCCTAAAGTATGTAGAATTATAGCCTCTTTTTAGGGGTTGAGGGCAATAATTTTACTATTTTTGGGGTGTAGGAACACGTAAGCCCTAACCCTGCATTTTTTCGCTACAGAACCAAGGCAGATTCAATGCGAGGTTCTTGGATGACCAAACCTGGCAGCAAAACAAATTCATCTTTGAACCTTTCGCCCTAAACCTTAAACTTTCTGAAGGGATCGTGGCGGTGAAATCCTCAGAGCCCAGAACCCTTAAAACATTTCAATTGCAAGGTTTAGGATCTAGGGGTGTAGGGTTTAGTGTCGAGGGTACAATTTTTACGAACGGGAATCAAGAAATGAGTCGCTGTAGTGGTCCCAAGCCCTAACTCCCTACCACGCACTGGGCAGCCTGTCAACCCTCAAACCTATACCCCAAGCCTTACCAGCCTTAATACTTCATTCCCTATACCCTACCTACACCCCAAAAGTATGTAAAATTATTGCCCTTAACCATCTAAAACCAGCCAAAAGGGCTATAATTCTACATACTTTAGGGGTCCAGGTATAGACTCCAAACCGAAACCCCTTACCAAAGACTCGAGGCATTTACTTTCGCGGAACGAATCGGGAGTTCCTCCAGCTCCTCAAGTCGAGCCTACAACACGTGCCTGGATTCGCGGCTTAGGGTTTAGGGTTTAGGGTTTAGGGCTTCCGCATCACTAGTGTGGGTTCGAACATTGTTTTAAGAACAAATCTTATTACCCCTAAGTTAAGCCCTGTATAGTCCCTATAAGCCATAAAGAATTAGTGTTTACAGTGCCCCCGAACATACTCTGGACCAGGGGTGTCCTTGATACTTGATGGAGTGTAGGTTTCCTTTTACAGTCTAGGCTAGGGTGTAGGGTTTCGGGTGCGAAAACGGTTCTTGCCTCTTGTTAGGATGAAGGGTACTACTAAGTAATAATAAGCTCACCATCAACCCGAAAGTATCAGGTATGCACCCGAAACAGATGTATGCACATATATCCTAAGCCCTAAACCCCTAAACCCTTAAACCCTTAAACCCCTAAACCCCAAACCCTCAAACCCCTAAAC
>CAJNIZ010045928.1:0-35667 GCA_905231905.1 Symbiodinium pilosum
GTAACGGCTAGTGCACACTGGCTGTTTGGGTGCATCTTGAAGATGGAGGGTTGAGACCGGGGCTGTAAGATGCAAAGTCCGGCATGGCATTTTGCGTTTTCAGCACACCGCCAGGTTTTTCGCACTCTGGAATCGAGAAAATATGAAAAAAAACTATTCCACCGTTGAATTTGGGGGCAATATCCAGATTTGTATTCAAGATACTTGCAGAATTCATTCACAACTTAGTCCACTAGGACACCAGCTTCAGACCACAGAAGAACCTTGCATGTTTGCACATCATTCCATCGCTGGTAACGTAGCAACCCAAATTCTTGAAGCCCCCCCCCCTAAACCCCCTGGTTACCACAACCACCGCCAGGACCTTGACAGACCTTTGGTGATTTGTGCCTTCTTTGCTTGTGGCCAGGACGGGCGCTCTAGCAGTGTTGATGTTGGTGCAGACAGCAATCGAAGCTTTTGATCCAACCCAGCAGATTCAGGACATCCAAGAGCAGCTAGGGATTTGGTGGTACAAGGATAGTGTAAATTGGAATGGAGGCTTCCTTGACACGAAGAAGGGTGGCGGTTTATTTGAATTGCCAGGGCTGGATCGACTACGCTGCCCGAATACATGTTTTAGAAATATTCCTCTAGAAGGCCAACCTTTTCACTGCAAGAAGAAGGATGCCTTTAACGATGAGTGGGGCGAGCCGGCCTTCACACCCAGCTGGTGGCCGGACTGGCTTGGACTGTCTTATTGGTTTGCAACTGTCAGGATTCAACTAGAGCAACTCCAAATCAAACTATTCTTGCAAACGGCCCAGATCTAGAGATTTCGGAACTTTCAAAGATCCCTTTGCAGAAATAAGGGGATTTGTGTAGAGTGTAGATCCGTTGAAGTACGGTGAAGTAAGTAAGCTTTCGAGTTTTGTTGTTGGAAAGGCTTGTAGATTTATGGTGTGGAGTTCAGGGTTGGGGTGTTGACTGGCGGGTGTGAGGCTCATGAACAGGTTTGTGGCGGCACTGTGGCTGGAAAAGACGGATCTAACCCGAGACAGGGCAGCTCACACTTGTCATATGTGGTGCCTAGCAGCCAGCCTAACAAACGTGGCAGTTATAGAGCCTTGGTACCCAGCCCGTGCCNNCCCCCCCCCCCCCCCCCGAGGCCGTGAATGAGGAGGGCTTGCAGCATTGGTCTATGAGAGATGCTACCGTTCGTTAGCTACCCTGTTCCATTTGCCAGTCCACCACGATTGTTGGGTCTCTGTCTCTGATTGCGTTTCAGCATTCTGTTGCGCTTCTGTTGCCTTGGAGTCCGTAATTTTTGTTACAATGTTCCCCCTTTGTAACCGATCTCGCCACGCTGTGTGGTACGCCCAGGCATCACTTCGGCACCAGTGGCGACAGAATTCTCCTCAGATTTCAAGGGCTCAGATGCTTTTAGGTTAAGGCTTTGGCTTGGGCTTGAGGCCCGCGATCTCTGCCTGTGTAGCATTGCCAACGGCAGATGCGGTACCGACCAAGTCTTAGTTCTCAGGTTAGCGGTGGCAAGTTAGCCTGCTCCATAATGGTCTCCATCTATCTGCAGTCTGCAGTATATCTATCTATCTATCTATCTNNACACACACTCTCTCTCTCTCTCTTTTTCCTGTCTTTCTGTGTCTTGCCTCTCCTTCCTCTCTTGAGCCAATTAACCAGGCAACACTCGTAAATCCCTTTGGCCGAAACACCAACATGTGAACGCGGCAGCTGACCTCCACCAAGGACACCAGTTTGTTGCTGGGCAAGAAATCGGGTAGTTTGCAGAGTTTTGGTGGTCCATGGTGTCTTAGCCCGAACTGGCAGATGACCTTTTGCAAGTGCAGACCGTTCAGAATCACCAAATATGAAATATCTTTGGATTTTTGCTTTGAGTGTGTGGTGAGATTCTAGGAGGATTCGCAGGGAAAGGCAGCACGTAGGAGTGGTCCGTTAAGATAAGAAATAAAAAGCGAGTTGTCCTGGATCCAAACTCTACAAATTGTTGCGACCGTTGCGGTGTACCAGTGCTGGTCATACGCATCTTGGAACCGCCAACCAGTGCAGTGCGGGGTATCTGCATCCTGCGATGTGAAGGTTTTTTCGTTCGCTGCGGCTCCCAATCAGCAACCACCAGCAGCCTCCGTCTACACGGCGGGAGGGCAGTTTCCGCGTGGGGGCTTCGGGCTGTACCGTGCTTGAAGGTATAAGTTGCAGCGTTTGCAAGGGAGGCCTGCCCTCGGCAAGGAAATGCACGTAGGCTCCTCGCCACTTTGCAAATCATATCCTGCAAGTGCGTAAGTGCCGTACAAGCGCAGGTGCAACTTCTGCTCCAAGTGCTTGAAGACCTTAGAGTCCAAAGCTTTCTAGCTTGATAATTCGCGCCTTTTTAGGAGCCGCTCTGCCTTGGCAGGAGCGGCTTCTGACACTTCTGTCCGCTAAGCCACACTGGCATCTTGGCAGATCCCAAATTTCAGAGCTTGACAGGAATCTTGCAATGGAAATTCACGATGCGGAAGGCCGACTCAAGTCTATCTCCGTATCCATCCTCTATAGAGTGGCTTCGGGAAGGTCTTACAGTTTCTGGGTATCGGACCAAACATCCATATCACAAAGGGCCCAACTATCCGCCTTACTCTTGCATCTCCTCAGGCTGCACAAGCTCTTGCAGCAACTCTCCACCGAGGCTGGTGTTTTTTGTACATTCACACCCCTTGGTGGATTTTTCTGCATGCAGCCGGTTGCCTGTGCTCATGTTGGGGAATGCTCTACAAGGCACCGTCCATGCGCTGAACCTGTAGCACGATGTGGGTAGCGCGATGTGGAAGCAAAAGCTTTGTGGAACTTTAGATTGCCCATTTCCTGTCGGTTGGTCTGTCACCACATCGCAAGCCGGGCCTCACAAGGCGGGTTTTAGAGGAAATGCCATTTCCCGACGGAAATGATCACTTGTGGTGATCATTGTGTGCGGGTGTCGCTGGTCGAGGTGAAGGCCGAGACAGGCGGCCAAGAGTTGCCGTGGAGCTGCGACAATCTCCAGGACGGAGTGTTTTGGAAACATAAAGCTGTGTGTTCTGGATTTCGATGCTGCCTTGAGTTGATGGCAAAGCCATTTTCAGATCATCTGTACTTTACTTGCACTGCCAAGCTTCTTGTAGATCTTCTGTACTTCATCTACACCCACACACGATACATATCCTTATAGATATATATATATATCTATCTATCTATATACATATACAGATCTGTACATGAATGTATATAGATACTTGGAGGATCTCTGGACTTGGTATGTTAATTTAGTACCAGCAGTTATGGGGGCCCATTAAAGGAAAATTAGGGATAGTAGGTGGAAAATCTAAGTCAAAAGACCATCCAACTGCAGATTATATACGTACACACCGCCCGAAGAAGACGCTAGCTGGAAGGAGGCGGTACCTTTCTACGCTGAGCACATGGACCAGGAGGGCAAGGGAAACCTGAAGGCCTGCCCAAAGCGCGGGAGGATGGAGCCACCGGCTGCACAGTGAAGGATTTCACGGTGATTCTGCCTGAAGATTGTCGAAGGATATGAGGATTTTTTTTGCTGCTGCTAAAGCTAAGAAGTCATGTAACGTATGGATGACGGAGCACGTTCTACGGAGCTGTGCATAGAGCAGTAGCTGGTTTCTACAGCGCTGACTCATGCTGTTTGGGGGCCGCGCATGGTCAGCTACTTGGTGTTTACACAGGATGACCTATGCAGGCAGGTGCCGCAGCATCATAGGGAGAACACGTTCTTTCTGTCCGGGGAGGGCAAGGTACAAATGTTACTTGAAGCAGCTTGTGCCTCACATGCACTCAACCTGAATCCTAGGAGTTGCGGCATCATCCTGTGGCTACGATGTTTCATCCAAATGAACTTATAGTAGCGCTAGTTACCATGCTTTCTACCTTCCCAAGACCTTCTGCAGGGTAGTATTCATTAGGCACATAAACAGTTGAACTTCAAGAAAACCTTCAGCCAGGCGCTCCTCAACGCCGCGGAGACAGGCGCTTTGGAGGCCTTGCGGAGCATCTGCACAAACTGTTTAAGGAGAACCGCATTCGAGTTATCCTGTAAACCTTACAGCGTCGCATAATTGTATGGGGGACTGAACTGGGAGTCTTCTTTCAGAATCCTGCCGGGGCAGTCTAGTTCATGACATCAAGCCCAAGAAGAAGGGCCAACATCTGGAAAGAGCAAGGAACTAGCTCTTTAATTTCACACTTCCTTCCATGGAGTAGGCAATGAGCAGCAACTATTGTTTGCCATTGTTTCAGTTTGGGATTTCGGTGTTGCGTCTCAAGATGAACCTGAACGGAAGTGGCAACCGTTGGGGAGGACGAGGGTTTGCTGCTGCAAATTCCAGACTTCTCTCCCTGGAATAGGTCGTGCTCAACATTCACTGCGTGTTGCGCAACTTCAGAATCACGTCCGGCGGTGTGCAAGGTTTGGGTTTTGGATCTAGTAGGCTCGTTTTGTTGAGCACACCTTCGCCTGCCAGGTAGTGTTCGTTGGTATGTGAAAGACTCGGAAAATGTCCTAGTTCAAGGAGTTGTCAGAAAGTGCAACCGAAGTACTGTAGACGGACCCCCAAACCCTGGACCGCAGATCCACTCTGGTCGTAGCAGGAGGCGACTGCACTCATCGCAGCTGGCTGCTCCCTTAGCATGGAGGGAGGTTTGTTGAGTACTGTATGCAGTCCGGTGCTTTCAAGTTTGGGCTTCAAGTTTCTGATTTTCAAGTTGTGGCTTTCCTGCTACGACAATCTGCCATGTCTTGAACGTGCCAGCTTTCGCCTTTGGTTCTAACCCGTTCAACACCAGTTGAAGCCGCGAAGCATTCGAAGCTGCACTTCTCTGAAGAGCCACTGACCGTGCACTGCATGCTTGGTATCCTCATTTGGCCACTTTAGTTTTGGCCGCTTAGCTTTCATACGGCCACAAGTCGGGTGCAAAACCAGCTCCGTCTTGTCTATGGTCACAACGGACCATTGCTACTCGTTCATCTGGGCACTAGTAGCCCTGATATTGGACACAGCCCGTTTTCACACCAACACCCTGACTTCCTGTGATCAAAGTTCGGGTCGCGGGTCGATTTTCCGTAGTGACGATTTCGAATCATTTCGTAGCAGCGTTGTCATCTCATCAAAGCCTCCGGCAATTCATCACAGTTGTCTGCTCAGGCACGGACCTGAATGCCTCAGATGAGCGAGGTGACTCTCAGCGAACTGTTGCAAATAGAGTAGATTAGACTGCTCTCTATAGTTCGACATGGGTACAGGGCTGTCCTTTCAACATTCTCTTCTTTCAGCAGAGCCCGTCGAGGAACAAGTGTGGGGAGAGTTGGATCTGTGGGTTGGGATCGCTCCGCAGTACAAGTATTACAGAGCTACAGACTCACGTGGTGAAACTGGGATGCCGGGAATGATTTCCACCAGTGCGGTCATCCTTGGGAGTAGAACCTGAGATTCATAGGACTGAAGCCTTGAGCCACAAAATCTAGAGACGCGCTGCAAGCACCACAAAATCTCCAACAGCAGAACGTTGACTGAATATCTACTTCACAAAGAATGCTCCAGACATCTGCAGACCAAGGGCGACATTGCTGCATATCAGCAAGCCCCAATCTCCAGACGCGTTTAGAAGGTTTGGCTTTTTGCCCAATGAAAAACAGTGAGACCTCACTTTCAATCTCTAGTCTAGGTCTTCCTCTGCTACTTCTTTGCTGTCTGGCGCAGGGCTCACAGCCGTCTGCGCAGCTGCAGCCCATGGCCACCGGCAGGTGGTGGCCCGGTAGCAACTCAGAGCTTCCAGATTTGTAGCTGGAGAATCTGGATTGTTGGGGCTTGTGGAATGGGAGGTGTGAAAAGGTTGTTTAGGTCAAGACACAGGCTGCTCGGGGATGATCGTCTGGCTTCGTAAGCCTCTCAAGCCCATGAGTTGTGAGGTGTGGAGCCTGGTGGATGCTGGAGCGGATAAGGACAAGGCAGAAAGCTTTCAAACATGTTTTCCGCACGTTGTAACGTGCAGATGCTTGGGGTTTGTATTGAGAGACTGCGAGTCACCTCCTGCGAGTCACCTCCTGTGAAGTTACACATTGTTCGCCCTGCATGTCAGAAATTGCACAGACCAAACATGCCGGCAGTGGCGCCCATCCATTCACGGCACTTACACATGGCAAGGCAAAACGTCATGTAGCATAGCAGAAGCAAATATTCGTGATGCACCCTCGTCAGTGCAGTCGTCAAAGTAAGACCAGTCAAGCGTTGATGTAGCAGTAAGATTGATCCGCAACAGCAATGGAGATGTTTCTTTGGAGCGAGTAGCTTCATACTGGCAGAATTCGCCGCAATAGTTCTAAAGCCCCTCTGAGCAAGGTGCTGCGAAGCCTTGAATAGGCAGTCAGCAATTCCTTCAGAACCAATTACGCCCCCTCTGAAGCCTCTTGTTTGTTTGGATCAAGCCTTGCCTCCAGTCATGACAACCTACAGCCTCAAAGTGTGTGCAGAAGTAAAGATGTTTCCGTGCAGGCAGATGACTCTGGGAACACGCCGCTCTCCTTGGCTGTCCAGCGTGCCGGCTCAGGATTGCAAGAGTCTGCACAAGTTTTCGGTTGGGAAACCTCAGGCTATGTCAGTTGGACTTGTTATCAAGGTGAAGCAGCAGAACATCCCGAAACCTCAAATTGGACATCCCGAAGCGTCTGACCTCAGAGTTGACCAATCTGCCTGCGAGTATGCAAAGCCAACTAATCTAGAACCCGGAGCACCCGCTCGCAAGAATGAGCTTGTGCAACTGATCTCCCATCTTGGCCCAAGGCATGGACACAGAGAGTTGGTCCGCTTCCTTATTGATGTCGGCGCCGATGATGCCCAGCTGCGATTTGTATCAGCAATCTGTGCGGTATGTAGGATCGAACTTATCAGGTTCAGATGCTGGTCCGGAGCAGTTGGCTTCAGACAACGCAGGGATCTCTGAATCTTTCGAAACAATAACCTTCACCATCCAATGGCTCTCTCCATCGAAAGAAGCAATTGCAGTACGTGCATGCCTTGCACCCCAAAATCATTTGCCCAAACACAAGTTTGCTTTGCAAGAAAGCAGCATTGCATGCCAGATGGAGCTCGACAACGCTTCCAAACAAGCAGATGTCCCACACTGCCGATAGATTAGCCTTCGGGGCTGATTAGACGACTCTTCTTCTACACATTAGGGGAGGTGGACCAAGTTTCCAATGGGTGTAGGTTTAGGCCCAGCTACTTGTAGCTTGGGCAACATGTGGAAGCGGTACTCCGAGCAGCTTGCTTGCCAGCTGTCCATGCTGAGGTGAATCGGCCGAATGAACACTGTTGCTCCCCGCTCTTGTATGCCGCACAGTAGCACGGCTGCATGACGACGGTCCCTTTGGATTGCCAATTTCAGGGCCTAGCGCCTAAGTGAAGCATCATCGTGTGTATGTTGAGCGCACCGCCGGTTGTTCAGTGTCCAATCGTTTATGCAATGCTTCAGTATGGCTCCGCAGAGTTTGCTTGTACTGGATGAGTCTTTTCTTCTGCAGATTGCAGCGTCAGGTTTTGCACCGTGGGCTTAGCAGCTCATCTCATTCCATCCTGAGCAGCGAGGCAGGGTAACTTCGCCGTGGCAAAGTACTTGGTGGAGGCTGAGTACACGGGCAGAGTCACGGTCTAAAGTGGCTTACAGGACTCGGAAAGTAGATGCGATGATGAATGCCCCTTTCCCATAGCAGCAGCTTGGAAGAGGCCAACCGCAAACAGTCATGATCGAATTCGCAAACTAGATGCACAAACCTACTCTATATAGGCTGCTGCTGGAAAATAACTCCATTTGTTCACCTGAAGGCCCGGGCGGACAAAGATCAACGAGACCGGGACGGACGAACTGCTTTGTGCCTGGGGACTTCCTTGTTTTGGGATGCGGGTTCTCCGTGCGGGATGAGGTGAAATGAAAGGTAGCTACGTAACAGCTCTGCTTGATGAGATGACCCCAAGCTGTGCAGATCCCAGTTTGGTGAGTGTCTGATACTTCTAGTTTTGTGTGAGATTTAGCGGTTTAGGTTGTTTGGGAGGTGCCTTGCTGCGCAGCATGGTCAACGGCATGTGGTCTGGTTGCTCATCGATGCCGGCGCTAACAAGGCGCCTAGATGCAGGGTAAAAGGCAGTGAAACGTGTGTTGGGCTGTCAGGACGCATGATGCTGAGAAGCTCAGTTGAAGGCCCCTACTCATCAACTTCCAAAGCCCGAGCTTGACCATTCCTCATCTACACAGCCCTCAACTTCTCTTCGCATCCTCAAGATACCAGAAATGCACGGCTTCCTCTCCGGAGGAAACGGTGGATGCTTCTGGGCGCGGCGCGCTGGCGCGCGCTGCGGAGGGATGCCACTTCGAGGTGTCTTGGAAAATGCCATTGGGAAAGGGGTTGTGGTTGAGGGATCGAGGCGTGAGCTCATGAGTTGTTGGCTTATCTTGTATTGGCATAAGGTCTACTCGTGAAGGAACATTGGGGTGCCCTCTTGAACAAGGGATGATGATGGCCAGGGCCCATGGGCGGATTCCGTTGTTGGTTGCAGCCAAGGGCACTTGGAACAGAATTCAGAAGGGCGCGTATGTTTGACAGCCGGATGGATAGGTCCGATGTGCAATGGTACTGATAATTTGGAAGCCGGGGGCACGAAAAGTGGAAATAATGGCAGCCACATTCTCTCAGGTCGCTCGCTTCCTGGTGGATGTTATGGTGGACGTGAATCAGGCTCTTTTCCTGCAACAGTGCACTACTGAGCGAAATGTCACACCACACTTCACTTCTTCTCAGAATGATTCTTCGTCTGGTCTTGCACTTGAGGCATGTTTGAGGTTCCTCTGAATGGACTCTGGTAGGGTTCCGGATTTGGACGCTATGCCTTTCTGGACGGGGGTCCCATGCTAGACCTCAGATAAAACCAAAGCAGCATTCTGACGTCGGCACCCGACACCTTAAGCCTTTTGGCCTCAAGGTCCCTGTGCCACCCCCAACCCCCTTGAGGTGGACTCCTTGGGCAAAATGCCACTTCACTTAGCAGCTGAAGGTGGAGGGCTGCAGGCAGGGCTCTTGATCAAACTTCGCTGATAAGCTTTTGATGAGTAGTTTGCCTGCAACGCAGTCTTGTATCCTGCTCAGGTGGTTCGCTTGTTGGCTCTTTGCCTGCAAGAAGCTGGGCGGGGTAGCTTGAAGTAGCTGTGGTTGAGCTGACATCAGATTGGGAAGCAGCTCTTTGGAAAAGCTTTCGCAGCGCACAAGACAAGAAGTTTCGCTCAAAGCTATACCAAATCTCAAATCTGGCTCATGGACCTCCGGGTCGCAGACACAGTTCGTCTTGGAGCAATCCACCTGACAGCCGCTGCTCCCGAAGCGAACTCAGAGTGCACGGAGGTAAGTTCCAACGCCTCCCTTGAGGCCATGGGCTCAGCCGGTACAGCTGTCTGATGGGACCTTTCTCACTCGTCTTTGCACGATCGAAAGAGAATCCCATGAATGTGTCCCAGGTCGACACTAAACACAGGCTTACTTTTGCAAGTCAAGGGATTTGAGGGTACTCTCGGCGGGAGACAGTTGCATGCTATGTGTCTCGCCCGCAGGCAACAACGAAGACAGGCCAGACAGCCCTATGTCTTGCTGCTGCGCAAGGATCCTCTACATGCTGCGGAGGGTTAAGTTTTGTGGACATTGTCTGATGTGACTTGCTGACTGACAAGGTTCCAAGCTAGAAGTGAGAAGCCATTCCCCATGGCTCATTAGTTTGAGGCGAAACTCGGGCTCATTCGTGGCTCCAAGTTGGTGAATCATGCAACCCTGCATGGTGTCCATTCTGGGAATTACAGTACAATACATAGGCTTCCTGAGTGGTGCAAGATTTTCTCCATCCCACTTTGCATGGCCCGCGAGGACAGTTTGCCATCATTTGCTTCCTTGTTGATGCTGGTGCAGAGAGGACTCTAGATGGTTTGTGCCGGCTTGGCAGTCATGGATGGAATTTTATTCAAGGCTTTACATGAGGTCTGGGAGACTTGGAGATTTAGCTTTCGGATGTGAGTGCGTGAAAATGGACTACAGTGCGAGCGTTGGGTGAGAAAACCGGACAGCGAGCTCAGGGGGCACTCGTTTTCTTAGCTTGCTCTTCCATGAGATTGTGGCTCTCAGAATACAGAGCCCACTTCATTTTCTTAGCATTTTCTTGACGTGCAGTAGCAACTGAAGGGAGCAGTGCTGTTGCCTCCGCTTTGCGGGGTCCAACATTTGCAGGCAGCGGGTGCTAGTACCTCCACTTTGCATTGGGGCTATGGGGTCCTTGTAGCATTACTTGGGCCAGAATGTCTGAAATGGGGATCGTTTCCGATGCCTCTGACGCTGACGCAGAAGAAGATAGCGTTAAGAAGATCTGCCCCTTTTTGTTAACGGTATTTGCGGATGGGTTTGGACCCTTCTGGGGAGTGGATTTGGATCCTGGGATTGGAGGGGGCCGGATCCAGGGGAACCTAGTGTTAAGAAAATCAGTGCTCATTTTCTTAACGGTATTTGCGGATGTATTTGGACCCCCTGCGGAGTGGATTTGGATCCCGGGATGGGAACGGGTCGGATCCAGGGGAAAATAGCTTTAAGAAAATCGGTATTCATTTTCTTAACGGTATTTGCGGATGGGCTTGGACCCCCTGGGGAGTGGATTTGGATCCCGGGCCCGGGATGGGAGGGGTCGGATCACAAAAAGCAAACGGGTGTTCATATCTCCCTCAAGAAACAACAGTATTGACTCCCAGAGCCCCAAGGCGGCAAAAAAATTAAGAAAAATAGGTCCGAACGTCAGAGGCCACTCATTTTCTCAGCTAGAAGGGGCGGTCAAAATGCATATTATGTTTAGGAAATTCAGAGCACTGATTTTCTTAACCAATGTTTTCTTAAACAGAGCCGGCACTGTAGCAAGGGTGCTTTGAAGAGAGACCTGTGACTTTTGGTTCTCTTGATTGAGGTGCATTTGGTTATGGACCATTGACATGATCTCATCCATTCAAGGTCCAGCATTTGGTTGCTCAAGGTATGGTAGCGCGACTGATCTGGAACCTCTCACCGCCAAGGTTTTGCACACACACTGGGCTGTGTCTCTGGTATTTCTGTGTTCCGGCATGTGCATGCAGTGAAGGTGGTTTTGAACAAGGGGTCTCTCGACAGACAGACAGTGGTCTACCCCTGAGACCGAAGATAGTCGTTGCGCTGCCAAGCTCCCCTGGCTTCACTTAATGAGGTAAACCCTGACCTGGCGGACATTGTCTTTTCACTTGAGCAGAGGTTTGCTATGCCTTCTGTGCAAGCAGTGACATTGTGGTTTCCAGGAATACCTTGGACGAATGCAAGCGCAACCCTCTCTGGCATGCAGCATCTCGACTGCAATGCCGTCCTCAACTCCAGGATGCCTGCAGAAAGCCTTGCCGACAGGGAATTGCAGAAGTAAAATGGTTACTTCCAGGAAGGATCAGGTTATCATCAGGGTCACTAGGTAAGAACTCAAGATTTTTAGATACCCTTCGGGGGAACTGTCAGGAGGCTTTGGTGCTGCTTCTTCTAGCTGTTGATACATGGCCCATTGTATCCTTTTTGCAGCAGTTAACCAGACCTCCACAGGCAAACAACGGACACCTGAACGCCACGCGGTTTTTGGCTGACATTGGCGTGGAGGTGCTCCGGGAACACCTATCCCTTCATTGTGCTGTGTGTGTTTCAGCCCTGGCAACAAGCAGAGCCAAAGACCCACAAGAGCTTGCAGATACTTCACCTACAGGACATCCATCCTAATCAAGCCTGCAGCTCCGCACTTTTATGTCGAACACCTGTGGCTTGAGGCACCGTGTGCAGCATTGAAATCAACCGCCAGGTAGCATAGCCTTTGCCTCCATGACCTCGAGCGTTTAGGAAGCCCCCCGAAATCTGATCGCCTGGCAACCTCTTCGTCGCACAAGGCAAAAGCCCTGCTAAACCACCTCGCACAAGCTGATGCTGTTCAGGGGGCCTTCATGCAGAACATCAAAGATGCATGTTGGACCAGCTTGCCATCATCCATTCCCGCCCAAAATTAAATTTGGCGTGCCATCTGCCGCAAACGCCACACCTTCCTCGAGCCCGGAGGGTCATTCCAGCCCTTGTTGTCAGCTTTTCAGGCAGGAGATTTAGGTTAGGGCCCTCTGAACGATCATGAGGATTGCGGACATGCCCGAGGAGATGCTTGTATCCTACACTGGAAGTACAATTTCATGGATACTTTCTCATTTGACTCCTTGCAAAGCCCGTAGAGAGACGGCTGCTGGAGGTGGATTGCCCTGACCTCATGGGAGACACGCCGATTTGTTGCGCGGACACTTGCCTAACTTCAGTTCACTTCTTCCTCAGTTCTTACTAGTCATGCAGGTCGGCAGTTCAAAGTAGTAAAGAGAAGGCTGCTAACTCTTCTGCCCTCTTCCTCGACTTGTGCACGCCCAGTCGCAGTAGCTATAGCAAGGTAGCTGGCTTCTTAGTTGGCTTTGGGAGTCTTGAAGCATCGACCGCTTATGTGGTGGCTTCCCCCAATCCTTTCATGACGTATTGCTACACAGTCTTGAGCACACTAGTTAGATCTGTTTGACATGTGCCTTTTCTTGATTCTGCTGGTGACGCTCGACTCTGCTCGAAGGGACTTGTTCACGAAGGAATTGACATTGTACTCTTTTTCTCAAGTCCAGAGTGGAAAGAGAAAAAGCTTGGAAGGGCAGTTGCCAGTCCTTATCAGAAGCTGCTGAGAAGGAGTCTCCACTGAAAGTACCACAGGTCTCGGACCCACAAATTCCCAGATGGAATACGATTTCCAGAATCATGTGCAGTCGGCTGAAGCAAGGTTTAGCAGCGGCCAATGGACAATAGCTCTAAGCAGCCAGATCATATCGGAAAGTCATGAATCCCCACGCTCCATCGCAGCTGACAGTTTTTTTTCCGGCAATTTTGTCATATTTTAGACTTCATGCCCGGTGGTTTTGCATCTTTTTTTTTTTTTGGACCGGGCTCCCAAAGCTTTGGAAAAGCTGTCCAGACCCGCCGCTGCGATTCTCAGCTGGTTCAATGCCTGCTGGATGCCCCTTGATGGCAGTGGCAGAATTGCTGCAGGTGTAGTCAACAGCTATGGGATCATGGTCTGGGTTGGTTTCTCCGGGTGGTGAGGATTCATGATTCGCTATGCCCAGAAGATCGAGAAGCGAGGTATGCGGTATGCACTCTTGAAAGGGGGCATTGCTGCCCTGGAATCAGTGCATATTGCACCTATGCAACGTCTGAAACTTTTTATTCCGGCCTGGAGGTTTGTCCGCCTCAAGAATGAGGATGCAAAATCCATACAACCGTTGGAAGCTCACAGGATAGGACTGAAGAGAAGTCCTGCACCTCACAGTACGGCTCAAACGTGTGAATTGCCGTGGGCCCTGAGTGCAGAACAAATTCCGAAAGATGAGGAACAGATTCTGCACAAAGCAATTGGTTATGCAGTTATGCATAATCATAATCTGGCAAGTCCTTACAGCACAAAACCTGAGAAGGTTTAGCGACAAAATGCCAAATCTTTAGCAAGCCTCATGAAACGAGCCTTGGACCCTCCAAATTAGACAATGCTTCTGGGCGCAGTCGTCGAAGAGGCCCAAAGTTCGGGCTCAAGCTCTGATAAAGCTCCCAAAGACTGCGCACGTAAGAGTCAACCTCACATGGGCAATTTGCGTGTGCGAAGCCAGAGCTACTCATGAATTGGAAGTATGACGGAGGCTTAGGAAGCTTTTGGTTTCATCGTGGAAGCCTTCAGTTGCCTTGACGCATCTTAGGTTTGCAGCCGCATTTCTGTCAAAAGACCTTTGTACCTTACGCCGACAGCCCCATAGAAGTATCGACCAGGATGATGGAGATCCATTCTGCAATGAGGATACCCAGGTTTCCCATATACTGCCACTAACCTGCCCTGCATAGAGGGGTGGGACAGGCTGGTGCGCGACGGGATGCAGCGGTGGAGGCCCGATGCAAGCGAGGTCGTAAGCTAGGGGTCCCGGTGCCCCATTTTAAAAAGTCATTACTAGGGTACACGCTTGTTAGGGCTTTGATGCCTTCATGGCTCTTAGGGTGGCTTGGATTATGATCTTGATCAATCTCCAAACTTGCCATCAGGTTTTCAGTTCGGAAGCTGCCCTGACTCACTAAGATAAGTTACATATGGCATATGGATCTCATTGTCGTCAGTAGCGGGTGCAAGACTGCGGTTAATGATTTCGTTTTATGTTTGTACAGTCTGGAATAGGAGATGCGCAGCTCATGTACAGTATTTGCAGAGTTCTTGGTCTTGTCGTACCCAGCGTGCCCTGCAGTAACACAGAGTCCCAAGCCTCAACGCCGCATGGGCAGCAATTGGCTTCCTACATCCTAATGCATGACGGCTCCAGAAATGAGACGCTGCGTAGTTTTATAACATCCTGCTCCTTGTTCCTTACTGCCAACTGGAAGAAGGGATTGTATGCAGCTCTCGCAGGTGCTTCAACCTGACTTCGCACGGCTGCTTTCCGGCCCCTAGGCATCCTGTGCATATGGTCTTGGCAGGGCACATTCTGGGGCCCTAGCTCAGGAATCTGGATCGGGCTCTCGCTCAAAAAGATCTCCAACATCCCACATGGGCTGCTGTTTTGAAAGTCGATGGTGTCGAGCGATGAAATGCTTGAAGTGCAGGATGAGGGTGTGGGCTCAGAAGCTGTAATTTCGTTTCTGCAAGGATGGAATGAGACCCTACTGAAACGACCTGCGTGATACAGTCAAGGATAGTCTGCACTTCCGGCTACATGTGGATGCCCCACGTGATGCACCCTCCAATGCATCAGCCTATATAAGTCTACTGATCCCTACCCACACCTCATGAAGAGACGAGTGACACGCCGGGAGGTTGCATGGCCATCAGGATGCGGCCTGATGAAGCCTGAGCGCTGTCAGGCTTGATAGGTTTAGTGTTGCCAGGAGCCTTGTGTTCACTTTTGCCACAGAAGCCCAAAGGACATTCTCTACTGGACGCATGCTCTGGCACCATCAAGCACCTTACCTCAAAGTCATTGCTATGCAAGTAGCGTTTCCAGCCTTGCCTAAGGCAAAGGGAATCACCTCGGCCATCAGGAACTCTGGGTTTAGTCCGAATTTAGCCTTTTGTAATCGCTGATCACTAGTAGGCTTATGCCTGCGCTGTTAGCCCTCCGAACTTGAACCCCACCTTCGCTAGACGTGTCGCCTGATATTGCCCGCGCCATAGACAACTCATTTGCTAAGTTGTGCCCTGGAAGTGTTTGGCTGATGTTCTGGTGGTAATACCTCTTGTTACAGGTTGGAAAAGGCTAACCAGGCTCTGAGGCACAGAGGCTCGGGCAACAACAAAATGGGAGCTGCATACTGCAGGGTCTGAATAGATATAGCCTATATAGCTGTCAGCTGAACAGCTGCGCCCAGGGGCTCTAGATGAGGAAGCTGCAGCTCATCAGCTCATCATTTGTCGTACTTCGATGGGCTCAAAAGGGAACCAAGAAGGCCTCCTGTGAAGAACATGTGTTCGTCCTGGAGACTACATGCTCTGGGCTCGATTGCTTGCCAAAAATTCTGCTGCCCTAGTGTGGCTTTTGGCTTTGATATGTTTTCGAAGTGTTTAAAGACATGTCGCCTGCCGATGCTGGTATGGGTTGCTTTTCCTGCCCTTGCACACCCCCAGCAGAGCAGCCGAGCGGTGCCAGCCGTAGAGGGGGACCTGCATGTAATAGGCAACTCGGGTTACAACCAGATTCGGGATTGAAGTAGAGTCGAGAAGATCCACCATCGCAATGTTTCGAAGGCGCACAAGATCAGGCATGGACAATGAGTGCGTCTCACTTTCAGTCATTCGTTCTCCCGGGGGCATTAGCAAAGGCGGCACTTGCAAGGTTGTACCGGGCACATGGTTGCATGATCAGATGAAGTTACGATTCTAAAGTCGGCATCTTGTCGTGCCGCGTGTTGGACTCCGCTTGGAGGTCTGCACGGTTCTCTGAGGCGTCGGAAGGGCGGAGACCCCAAAGCTCAACCCGAAAGCACAACTCAACAGAGACACACAGATGAACACACACATGATTAAGGTCGTGCCTTGCCAAACCCAAACTCAGTTACGCACTCAACGGCCAATAAGGGCCCAAGAAAAAACCAAGGATGTAGAGTGATCCGTCTGACATGCGCCGCTACCCCTCCAGCTTTCCGCATTCGGGCTCCTGCATATTTCTCGGCCCCTGCAAGCAGGAGTCAAGGGGCGCTGAGATCCTACAGAACGTGAAAGCCCGTGCAGATTCGTACGTAAGCAGGAACCTGGTCAGACACTTGCCCAAATGTTTCAGGCCTCGATCCATGAAGGCTGAACCACGAAATTTACAATCTGGAGCGTATAGCCTCCGCGGCTGCGATCCCAACACCTTTCGCTTCAAGGAACATTTTGGCATGCTTCTACCAGGCATGGTTTTTAGCTCCGAGTATGACGTGTTGATTCCCTGCACTGCCAGAGGAGGCTGGGGTATGTCCTTCCTGGAAGCCTCACCGTGCGGCAAAGAATTTGCCCCTCAAGCGGGTGAGTGTCACAATCCTGCATGTCATGAAACACAAGCGCTGAAGCACAAGCTTTATGAGCAAAATATGTTCCTCAGGTTCTCATGTTTGAGTCGGGGCTATTGCAAGACTACATCTTGCATCATCTTACACTCAGGCTAGTCAGCCGGAGAGTTCGCATAGTGTAGAACCCCGCCATTTATCTGCTGGCATTCCTTGGCTCCAAGGGTGGTGTCTTCAAATCGGTAAACGTCACAATCGCCTCGTCAAGCTCCTGACCCGCAAGCCTCCACTCCGCACTCACAAATGATTCGCAGGCAGCGTTACGGCCCCTTGATTTGCACGCACGCATAGAATGGTGCTGGACGCAGGCCAACTATGCTGGGTGGCGGAGTTCTCCTGCTTACGGCCCATGCGTGTAGGGTGCGTGACGGGGTTGACGAACCTGCGTCACTTTTCGGGTGGCGGCTGCTAACCTTGAACATGAAGTCAAACTTGCACTTGGCAACTACCGGGTACTCGGCATCGTGGGAAGGAACGCCTGCTCGTCTCAAGCCTGTAGAGCAGAAGCACGTTTTGTCGTGGGAGCAGATGGTGCAGAACGTGCCGCCAAACAATGCGTTCTGCTGCAAGACATGACACATCGCGGACTGCATTCCCTCAACTTGCGAAAGAACCTACCTAGATCATGATTGCTTGATGCGCAGCCAACGCCTACTACATCATCAACCGGCAAAGTGCATGCAGCTACCATGTCTGGACGATGCTGCCGCCTTCAGCTTCCGGGTCCAGCTGACGCGGCAGGTACCTGTTTTCGTAGGATTCGAAGTTTGCCAGTCGTAGCGTAAAGCTGAGCGTTTTGGCTGATTGCTCCTGAGTGTACTTCGTTCGAGGAGTGGGTAGTCAGTCTAAGTCTCGAAGCCGATGGCCTTCTTTCCTTTTCACCCATTCTCACCCGACCGGGATCATTCGAACGCTGTGCAATTTTGACCCAGGGTCCCTCAACGTAAGAGGTAACCGGTAACCGTCGTTTTGGCAGCTATGTTGATGCCGCGCTTCGAACCAAGAACGCCTTGCCGCAAGAAGCCAATAAGCGTAACTGAGCAGTTGAAGACTGCAAGAAATCGTCTGCACAAGCCATGGTCTCTTTTCCTCAGGACGCCAGTAGTACAAGTCATGCTCAACTGAAACCTGCGACCTTGACGCTGTAGTCAAAATGACATGTACATCAACATCGCTGCACTAAGGTTGTTGTCAACAATCGTGTTTGGGGGGACCACTACATCATTCCGTTTTGTGGAGCCTAGAGTCAGAAGGGCACCCTGACGAGATGCCTGGCAGGCATCGTCACTTGGCCGCCGTGCGGCCTGGGGAGAGGTCAGGGCTTCAAGTCGGGCAAGCAGATCCAGATTCAAGCGGTTTAGCGTTTTGAGGGTTCTCAAAGGGATCGATGGGACAAGGAATCAGGCTTGCTTGCTGCTGCGCAGAGGCTCTTGAGGATGCAGCTGACATTTTCATGTCTAATGCTCCTGCTCCATTGCTGGAAACGGTGAGACATTCCCGTAGCAAAGAGGCGATCTATGTCACTCGAACCTTTAAAGGTTGAATCCCTCCGCTCTGGGCGGTTAGAGTTCTGGAGGTTGCAAAGTTTCAGGTTGCAGGCGCAAAAAGCCTAAGACGACTCAGGCATAGGGACCTACGATGCTGTTTCCTTGCCTTGCAACTCCGTATGGCCTCAGTTTTGTATCAGGTCCACTATCACCAAGGTCCAGTTGGTGATACTGTGCAATAGATCTCATGGAAGGCGCTGCAGCTCATCCACGAGGCGAAGGAAAGATCCGCAGGTGCAAGGAGAGTTCGGAGTCAGGTATTCCGAGTTCGGTCTAGCTCGGTCTGAATGAAATCAATGAGTACTTCATTGAGCTTGGAGTGGCATCAGGCATGGTCGCAGGTCAAGAGTTGAGTCTTAATGAGATGACACTGACTCTTCTTCAGATCGATATAGGAGAACGGAAGTGACGGTTGAACTTGCGCTTCACGTCAAAGTCCTTAAGTAAGATTCTATTGTTGTCAGCTTGCCTGGGAAGCTTTTTGTGTTGAGGTTTGCTTCCCCCGCCTGAAATATGAGATTCTCTGGAGTTGCGAAGCTGTTCAAAATGCTGAAGGGTTGAAGCTTCCAGCCTAAAAGCTGTGAAAATTTTGGTAGGGCGGATTCTTCTTTCCAGGGTAGTGTATGACTCAGTTCAGAAGACTGTCGCTTTAGTATCTCGCAGCCTTGTTCAGTTCATTTCCTGAGTATGGGTCAAGTGCATACTGTGCTTTCGCATGCCTCAGAGTGATGACCCCTCGATTGCCCAAAACTCAAAATGATCTTTTCTCAGTTCACCTCCCCAACCACCCAGGCTTGAGAGTGCACAGCGTGCCCAAATTGTGGGTATGGTGCCCAAGAGTGACGAATCAACCAAAGTCTCAATACCAGAGCCTGAAATTGAGCTCATGACAGCTGCCTGAGTTCTGCTCCTTAGAGTTCTCTGTACACAAAGTTTTGGTTTGTCCTAGTCCGACAGAACGAAGCTCGCGAAGGACACTCCTTCTCTTCAACCCTCGGTATCTGGTGGCCGCTACAATATTTTGATGTCTCATGTAGCTGAGAGCTCACTACAGGTCAGTCAACAAAATTCCTGTAGAGTTCTGGCCTCAGACCCAGCACGTCCACCTCTGACCCCTTAACCTCCTTAACCCCTAAAGGGTCCATTCCTGGCCTGCAGGTCTCGATGTCGCGTTTTGCTCCGCTGTGGTTTCCACCTGCGAACGAGCGAGCCAATGGGGTGCGCCCGCACTGAAATCATGTTTGGTCCTGGCAGGTTGAAACAGGTCATGACAATCGTTGTCTTGCACACTTAAGGATAAGTAGTGGCTATGATAACTTGTTTTAGTCTCATGTACCTCCCCAAGTTGCAGAGGAGCGGCTCTGGCACTGGGCACGGCCATGCGGCAGGAAACTGTGGAGCCAGGGCCCTGTTCCTTGCAATCGATGCTTCTCACTTGAGGGGCATCTGGGGGGTTGAATTAAGAAGCAGCTTGCGGGGAGCCTATGCGTTCAAGAGGCACAACTGCGCATGTAGCCACAGGTTCTGGTTGCTATCACCATTTTTGGGTTTGCAGCCCAGCCTTCTAAATCCTGGGCTGGCTTAGGCCCAATGTCGTAACATGGAGCACCGTGGCGTCAGCTTGCGGCAAGTCTGGGCGCGATGCAAGCTGGCAAATGGCTGCAGGAGTGACTGAGACGACTTGTGCGTCATGGGGCTTTGAGCTCGAATTTCAGAAAGTGGGATTCTACCTTGTCGGCTTTGAGCTGTGGCCATGGGCCATGGGGAGAGAGAATGGTGCCAGGACTGTTGGGCTCCGTCCGCACTGCGCAGACGCAATTGAACACCTTCACCTTTGGCTCAACGCCTCCTGTCTTTTAAATCCTCAGGATGCCACTACGCTTGGCTCAGGGCCATTCAAAAGAAGCCCTTTGGTGATTCTAATGGGGCAGCCCTAAGCTGTACTCTTAATGTTAGGCACCTGCTTGCTGAGCTTATTCAGACTGGGCTTCATAATGTTTGAAACTCCATATGTGATTCTGCACAGGTTCAGGATGCGGGGTTTCTGAGAGGTACAGAAGTAAAGTCTTTACTGCAGTGCGTCCTCCATGATGCTGATAGTGCTGCTGCGGGGGGGTGCTTGGATTGGCCCCTTCCGAAATCAGTCGCACTACAGGCTACACAGCCAAGTTTTGCTTCACCACTTTGCTGGGCAGTCGTCTGATTATTGCCGTGGTTTTCTAACGCACTCAGCAGGAATTTTTGTAATGTGGTTAGTCCAACTTAACCCTAGGTCCGTGCTTAAGGATCAATGCAGCCGGCCTCGCCTTTCGTTGGCACGCGGCCTCTGCGCTGCTTGCGGAGGCCGGTGCATGCGTCTGCTTGTGTGTTGTTGGCACGCCGTTGTTGTGAGAGTGGAGGGCCTGCTCCACCAGAGAGCCTTTGCGATTTTTTTTTGGTTGGCTGTGTCGGCTGTGTCAGAGGAGGAGGATCTGGGGGTACTCGTATGTTGGGTTCCTGAGGTTGAGGGAGAGCGTGGTGATCCAGGGCTAGGCCCAAGAGTTGCAGATTGATATGAATGTTGGGTTCGGGGTTTGGTTGCCCAGCCCATCAGGAGCCAAGAATCCCAAACACCTCAGCATCGCCACCTTTGATGCTCGACCCTCTCTGACCACCTTGAGACTAGGTTCATCAATTTTCGGGTGCATTCCCACGCACAAGCCCGAAACTAGCAGTGGCTGGAGCACGACATGGGCTCGTTTGAAGGTGTTTGAAGCATCTGACTCCCTGACGAGGCAGATCTAGCGGGCGTGGAGGCACGTCAAGACTTCCTGCAGCAAGTTCTCTGCAGGATTTCTGCATGAGCGTTTCGCAACCAGCATGGCAACTCAAATTGTGTTCGCTGTGATTCAGTTCGTGCTAGTAAGTAATTGTCCTCCATATGGTGCTGGGTAGCGGGTTCTGTGTCCTTTGTGCAGACATTGAAACGCTTCGGTGCCTGCTTCTCCTAGGTTGTCAGCGGAAGTTGGTTCTTTGTCTTTTGGGTTTCAGGGTCTCAAGGCTGAACTCCTGTGTGGGACTGCGTTGAGGAGGGCCCTCGTAGCACTTGGGAAATCTGATCAAGCGCAATTTGCTTTAGCCACGAAACTGTCTCCTGGAATCTCAGAGCGCGTGTCAGCCTACAGGCCAGTGCTGTTGGCCGAAATGCTGCAGTCACCTTGCCTACATTTTGAGAGTGTTCGGGGCTTGCGTGTAGATGATTCAACTTGATGTGTAGAGGTTGGGCTTCTGCCAACCTGTGAAAGTTTCTGGGCTAGTTCGGTTTGGGGTTTTGCTTTGCTGGGTTCAGCTGGCCAAGCCACAGCCTCTAGCAGGGGCATGATTTGCGTGTTGGTTTGGCTGTAGAACTTGAAGAGGGCGCCATCCCAGAGCAGGTTACCCAGGCTCCAGCGCTGAACCTAGTCTGTGTGTAGCTTGTCTGCTGGCCTTCGTCTTTCAATGGAGGGACCTTCCTTGGGAAGGTTATGTTAGCAGTCTACAAGTTTACAAGACTGCGAGTCTTCCTACACACATTCGGCTCTATCCACTGCCTCATACCTCCCTCCTTCCTTTCCAAGCCTAGGTTACGGCTTGCACGCGAGGCCGGGGTTCGAGGGGATCTCATGGTGTCACATCCCTTGCTTGATCTGTCCAAGCTGATATCATTGAGTTTCTAACCTGAAGGTTTTCAGAGCAAGTAGTGGGTCTGCCATGCGGAAGAGTTGCGTTTTGTTCTAACCCACAGCAGCAGAACAAGGATGAGCACAAGCAAATGAATGGGCATTACAGGTTGAGCCAGCAAACCATCCCAGGCGCCGCGTGGCGCTCTGCACTCGAGGCCGCTGTGGGATTTTTAAGTGGTGTGTGAGAGAAGCAAAAGCATTGTGAAAGCAAGAGTCTTGTAGCACCATTGATGGCTATACTCTTACCTTGAGTACACCGTGTCTAGGAGTTGGCCTCAAATGTCTTCCCAGAAAGTGTCCACCTGCGCTCACTTCCTGTGCCCCCGGGCATGAGGTTGGTGTTTGCATGCGTGGCTGCGTGTCACGCTGTCAAGATCCTTAGAGCTTCTGGTGAGCCTCTTCCATATTGAGTGGTTGGGCGAGGTAAGCAACTTTACAGATGACATAGGGTTTTGGATGTTTACTGTAGGAGGCCGGCCCCGCAGTCATACAACATCAAGACTGTCCCTCAGTCAAGCCTTGTAACGTATGCCTCTCTAGTCCAATTTCTTGCTTCCGCCTGGAATGATTATTCAGAGCAACCAATGGGCTTCGGCCTGTCCTTCTAAGCACCAACGCAAACGCAGACGGGACACTGCACATTCGGTGAGGCATTCGACACTGCTTTGAGTCAGCGGCTACCTGCAACCACAGCACCTCGATTCAAGCAAGATGCCTTGAAGGTTGGCAGGTTCCTTGGCCTGATCTGAGATCAAATCCCCGACATGAGACCCTGTGCAGCCTTTGCAAGTGCTATGCTAGGATCTCCGTCTGCACATGTCTTGCATGTGAGAAGACCTTGAAGACATGTGGCATGCTCTCTACGAAAGGAGAGGGCCACAGATGCTGAGCTTGGGTTCATCCTGAGGATCCTCAAGACTCCACGGAGTTGCCATTAGTCTTGCACACGCCGCCGCATGACACTGTGCGCAGGGTTGTCCGGTGTTGGCTAAAAGCTTTCTGTAGCAGTTTAATGCTGCAGAAAGCCGCGATTCCTTTGTAGTCATGATTCATCAAGCAGGTGTCCTACAATGCGGCAATGAGCGCCTGTGACATTGGCCGCATGTCTGCAAGATGTGTAGCTCTAACTAGCACTTGATATTGCTTGTGCAGGGGGCACTGCAGCTTCTCACCCAAGGCTTTATTGAATGCGGACTATCTTTTTAGGTCCCTTTATGCGGAAGCTCCACGCCTCCTGTGCAAGCTCTGGGATTAACATCCTTGGTGCTCATGTTTG
The DNA here is from genome assembly GCA_905231905.1 of Symbiodinium pilosum. Taxonomy (NCBI): domain Eukaryota; class Dinophyceae; order Suessiales; family Symbiodiniaceae; genus Symbiodinium; species Symbiodinium pilosum. The sequence goes on from CAJNIZ010045928.1 coordinate 23,254, forward strand.
CAACCCGCGGAGGTTTGGCTCTGAACAAATGTGGTAGACTTTGCTTTCGCGCAGCCGAAGCTGCAGGATTTTGGCTTGACTGCTGTGGCCCCCCACTCCTTGGTGCGTTGCTGCCATGAAAAGACTGCTGCTCTTCGTTTGGCTGCAGGGGATATCAGCCCACATGGAGATACAGGGCTTGCATCACGGTGTCGTTACTGAGGAAGTTGAGCCATTGACACACATAGGCAAGGTGCATACGCCGCAGTTTAACGTTGAGGACCTGCCGAAAATTGCCGGCGACCTTGTGTCGGCTTTTGTACGGCGCTTCTTGGCGAAGGAAAGCTTAGCGCCGGGCGAGGAGACTTGCCTCAGACATGGCGCTCAGGCCTATGTGAAGGACATCCTACAGGTCGCCAGCCATGTGGTGATGCTGGCGCAGGAGCTCTTTGGATCCCGGGACGAGATGCCAAAACTTGGCCACTTCGGTACCACCTTCGAATCCAATTTTTCCACGACCCTCCCGATTCAGCAACAGCACTGGATGGAGGAGAAGCACATCTTCTCTGAGCGTCGACTCAAGGTGAAGGATTTGGTTCGGGATTCCTCTGCAGTGCTCATTGAACTCGGAATGGCAGTTCAAAGGGTTGCTGCCCTGGTCCACCAGATTGGCCACACGTGTCTGCAGAAAGATGGCGTTAAGTTGTTGGAAATGGCCATGGAACACACTGTCAACGTTACCTTTGTCGGCGAATCGCTCCTGCTGAATGGCGCAGATGTCGTCAAAGAGTTTGCAGATGGAGCGCAAAAGTGGCATCGCGGTGACAGGACAGGCTTTGGTGAAGATTTGGGCGACGCTGCGAGGAAGATTCTCTTTGCGAAGCTGCCCGAAGGTGGTGTGGACATGCTTGTAGTGCCCAGCTCGGAGAAGCTGGTCAACATATCAGAAGCATTCTTAGAAACCTTTTTTGGGCCGGGCTTCACGGCCACTTTCCGGACATTGAAACGCGGGGAGCCCCAGAACACCTTCCGCGTGGATTTGCATAGCTGTTTCGGCAAAAATGCTGATCTGGTCCATAAGTTGTGGGCATCCGTCGTCGCAATCTACAAGAGCCAGGAAGAGAAGATGAAGCTGAGAGCTAATCATAGCTCCACAAAAAAGGCAGAGCATGATGTGAAGCAAGCCCTCACCTTCGACCTCATGCAAGTGCCAGCTGCCCTTGCCAAGTGCAGTCTCGGCCCGAAAAAGCAGGAGATGTTGGAGGATGCCTATATGGGCATTAATGGGGTGGACGCTCTGTCGATTTCATTGACTGCGCCCAACCATGGCGTCACATTCAGAGGGGACCTGTTTGAGAACTCGCGGATGAGCCCCATGGGAATGTTGAGCGAAGACCTCAGCAATGATGGGGATGGCCGCGAACTTGGTCGAAGCATTGGCCGAGTCTGCCAGGAAATGGCCCTCCGAGCCTTCCCCGAGAAGTACACCGTTGACGGCTTCGGCCGCTTGCGAATGCGAGAAGACTCCGCACTAGCGCCCTTCGTAATCTTCTTACTTGCTCTGGCACTTTCCGCAGCGGCGCTGACTGGCGCCCTGCGCCGTCGCAGCAGTACCCATGCAACCCACTCCGAGATGGAGCCTGCCCTTGCTGAGACCGTCTGAGATGGTCTACAGCATGCAGAACCAATTCAAGTTCTACTCTGGTAAGCCTCGCAGGATAAAGTGCCAACCAAAGTCAATAGAGACTGATCATGGCTGATCTACTTGCTCTGCCTGCAGTAGGGTTAGGTGACTTTCTTGGCTTGAACGCTTGCTTCTCTGTCCCATCCCCTCTTCTTTTCGCCGGGCACGCGTGCGGACTGCACACGGCCTTCGTAGAGAGACTTGATATTATACCTGACAATGGGATGAAGGAAGGCCATTAGTGTCGCCTGTTGGTGACAGCTTGCTGGAGACGGTTGTTGTAATGCAAGAGCAATTATTTAGCATGGGATTTGTCGTATGCCAGTCCGGGGAGAGGTCTGTATTCAGTCCTGCAGAATGCATTTTGCGCCTTTGTCTTGTCCACAGAGTTTCCCTCACCATCCTGCTTTGTATGCAACATGGAATCATCAACCTTCTTACTTCATGCCAGAAGAATTGGTACCTCGAGAGCATGCTAGTCAAAGCTTGAACTTCATCCCGGCCTCCTGTAAGCTCAGCTGCCTTCAAGACAAAGCGGACAAGACTCAGTGACTGAATCCTGCATTTGCCCTTCCACTTCTACGCTCAGTACCATGAGCGACTCAAGTACGAAAGAGCCTAGACATTCTCTCACTCAAGGACAGGACGGAGGAAAAGCGTTGGCCATCCTCAACTTAGCAAGGCCTGCTGACATCCTTGTTCAAGGTCAGGCTGCAGTAATCATCATTCAGGATGGTGGCAAGGATCACTTAAGCAAGCTTCTGATGTTGGAGTTTGGTCAGTCACTTGAAGGTTTCTGGCTTCTCTTGGGCATCGTTGCTGGCTTGGTGGGTGGTGGGGATAGAGTGCAGGCACCTCAATTTTTAAGAGCATTGGGACCTCTTGATTTCCAGTCTTGATTCCCTAGCAAAGGTAGTTCCGCTCAAAGGCTCCCTCGCGGCCGTTGTGCGTGGGTGCTCATGTTCACGCAGCACGAAAGTCCCACGAATTTGTTGCGGTTACGCGCTGTAGAACTAAAAGCGCGTACCCCGCGCCCAGTCGGACTAAAAACAATTTGTTTCGAGTCGTTCGAATGCATTCGAATGCCATACTCTCCATGCAAGGACCCTACCCAACTGAACAAAATTGAAGCTACAATGTCTCTTTGTCAGGGAGCAGCTTGTGAGCATGGGTGTTGATGAATCTTATGCCATTTGTAGCAACCTGCACGGCCTGTCGCTGCACAAATTGTTCTGCTTGATGCAGGGACAACGTTGTCGAGCTCGACTTGGTGTCCTTCAATGCCGCAGCTCGTCACAGACAACAATTGCACTCCAGGTTTTGATAGACGATTGATTTGTCAAAGATCACGGCCCCTTTCTGTACTTACAGTTTGGACAATGGCATCCTCGAATCCGGGTTGGCTTTCTGATGAAGGGGTACAGTGAAACCATCCATCCACATGCTTAGGTGCAGGCCGTTGGGTTCAAGTGCAGAGACTCTCAGAATTCGCGGCCTACAGGGATGCCCCAGTCTTTCGCATATCATCGGTAGCTAAGTTTTACCGGACCAAGATGGATTGCAAGACTGATGGGCAAGCTGAAGAATGCAAGACGTTGGTTACTGAGGTGTTGACGGGCAACTTTAAGAGGCTGTTTTGATCTATGAGAATGAAAGGTTGTCGAAGTCTTCACGCAGCGAATTCCCCTCGATTTCTCTGAGCCCGCTTGAGAAGCAACGCTTTGCTGCGTTGCAGTAGCAAGATGGCACCCCTAAGCTGGAATGTGTTGCAATCTATATTTGATTCATAGGCGGGGTGTTAGTGAGGCTGCATTGTGATAAGCACGGTTAGCTTGTGTGTGGTGGAACCATCGTTACAGCGCCAAACCGCCATCTTGCCACAGGACAAGGCGCGTAAACAGTGGTTTACTTCCAGCCATGCTTGAAAAACTCATGCCGAGGCCATGTCTTCGTGCGCCAAGAGCAGTTCAGGCCTCAGCTGCGCACGGCAGCGCGTACTGCTTGTGGATGGCGTTTCTACACTTGCTGCCGCCTGTGCTTTTTGAGTGTTGCCACAGGCCCCAGCAAGCTTAGAGGCTTCCCCGAATCTAAAGACCTTCAATGAACTGGGGAGGACGTATCGACGCGGTTTTCCAGTTGGCAGGCAGCAAGGAGGTTTGGTGAGCTAAGCGTTTAGGCTGCGATTCCCAGAGGGCAGCAAGGGGGGTGCCATGACCTGGGCAGGCCAATGAAGACTCTCTGTGGGCTTTCTTTGCATTGCCTGCATGCCAACATAGGTCAATATAGTCAGCTTTCAGCTTGTGACTCTCTGTCAAGAAGATCAGGAAGCCAGCAAGCAGATGTAGGTTGTTGTTTTGCCTCAGTGGATCGAACCCACCTAGCTTCAAGCAGGCTTGCTTCTGCCCTTCGCATGTCCGTATGAGAAATTGGTGCAGAAAGGTCTTTGGCTCTCAGCCCTTGGATTGCTCGAAGAGGCGTCCTCTCTTGCTAGCTCTTCGCTTGAACGTTTCTGCTGAATATGGTCTTGTGCAGCAAAATGAATGTTGCCCAGCTACCACACGACTAAGTTGACAACAAGACTAGGGATTGGGTTTCACGATGTTCCATGTTTCGGGACTGAATTGCAGTGCAGTTGTCTTGTTGACAGCATGTCAACGTCCGTAGCCGTCGCGTGGAGCTTGAGTTGCAGCGCAGGGTTGTCGCTTCTAGGTTCGGCAGGTTCTGCCGGCGGCTAGAGTCCTGTTAATCACGGGTCTGGTGGCCACAAGCGATGTGCGCGTCACATTCGTGTCCACAGAGCAGCAGTTTTGTTCTGATACCTGCAACGGTGGTATTTGACATTAGCAGCAACCAACTTGCTCAGTGATTCAGAAGGGCGGACCGTTTGCTTTCAAGATTCTAAATCGCCTCAAAGATGTTTAGGTGGTGTAGGGTAGGCCGATGAGTCTATCCTTCTGTGAAATTGAAATGAGATTCAGACATCCCAACACCTGGAGTTGTAGCCCCGCCTCATGAGGGGCTGACCAGCCCCAGAAACTGTCATGCAATCCCCATGTCAACGTGATATGGAATGTGTCAACGTGGGAACGTATGTTCCCCATAACGCTTGGAAGAAAAGAGTAAGGAAAGCGGATAGCGGGTGGAAGTGGCTCAAGCAATATTCTTGTGAGGCTGCTCGAGACTCCCTGGGCAGAGATGTCATCTCTTTGGCGTCAGCAGCCTCGGGCGTGGCCAGCCAAGGCTTTGGGCACAGGGATTCTGGCTTGGGGTGTCGGATTTCATCAATTCGGGGTTTAGGCCTTGGGCTTTAGAAGGGTTTTTGGATGTTACGGGGCATCTCCGCGAGGTTGGGCAGTTGGGGATTCGACAAGGTCAAGTTGTTGAGGGCCCAGGGGCCGAGGTGTAGTAATTGCTAAAGGTTGCTGATGTCCATTGATCTGAACGCATGTGCTTGTGCCCATACGACGCCATAGCGGCTCCGGGATACCTGCTGAGCTAGAAAAGGCAGGGCTATGGCTGGCATGCATAGGGAGTGATCTGACTGTGTGCGGCAGTTCGCATTGGTGCCGCGGAGCAGGGGCACTGATCCAGGGGGTACTATGAATAGTGATGGTGTCCAGACGGGACAACAGCCTCAGCAGCAGGCAACTGGCGAACAGAATACATGGCAATCGCAGTGGCAGGATTGGCATTGGCAGTCAGCGTGGCAAAGTTAATACACATGGTCAGGCACGACTGCAGCAGACAATCAGCAAGCCGATTCGTGGCAGTGGTCCTGGAGCAGGCGCTCCTCCACAGAGTCAGCAAGCACTAGTGCTGGTGCGACAGATCAGGGGAAGCAGATGGGAGAAGCAACTCCTGGAAAGTGGTGGGAGACTCCTTTAGGTTGGACATGGGGCGAATCATTGGATCAAGCGATTGAATGGGCAATCGAGAGAAAATGGTTTAATCCACCCAAGGATTTCTGCCGGTGGTGGAGCGAACAGAGCAGTGCTGGCAAGTCAGACAGTGCCAGTGTAGCTGCCTCGGAGGAAGGGCAAACTTCTTCGTCGACGGCGACCGCGAGGAAGAACTCTGGGAAAGAGTTTGTGCCTGAGTACGATGGCGCGTCTTCGATGCGGGAGTACCGGCGGAGGGTTCGACTGTTTGAGTCGACCACGTCCATCGACAAGTGCTTCCAAGCAGGCCGGCTGGTCGAGAGGATGTCTGGACAGGCTTGGAAGGCCGCCGAGACCTTGGACATCAACAGCCTTAAGTGCGATGATGAGGTACAAGTGTTGTTGAACCACCTGTGGGCCGAGCTGGAGCCTTTGGAGTTTGTGCGGGTGTTTAAGACACTTTATGGATTCTATGAGCAGTTCAAGCGGCAGAAGGGTCAGGACGTGGTTGCGTACGACTCTGCCTTTAGAGCCCAGCTAAAGCTCCTGGAGGAGGCAGGGGCTGGAATAGAAGGCCTGACCAAGGGATATTGGTTCATGGCCAAGGCCGATATCTCCGAGGACTTGCGCCAGAAGATCGTTTCTGCTTCGGGCGGCAGCTATGAGTATGAGAAGTTGCGGGACGCTCTTGCAGCCATCAGTCCGACCGTCAGTCGCGCTGATCACCAAGGTGACAAGGAGGGCGGCCAAGCGCGGCTCTGGAAGAGCAGGCGCTTCGATCATCGAGTCAACATGGTCGGTGACTTTGGAGACGACGATTCCGACAACTAAGCTCTGGCCATAGAAGCCGAGGTCCAAGATGAGATGGCTATGGCTGAAGCCATGGAGCAGGAGGCCTCCGTGCTTATGACCCAGGCCGCCAAAAGAAGGTCCATGGTCGAGAGAGCCCGTGGCTTCCAGAAGGCCGAGAGCAGCGAGGAGCGAGCAAAAAGGATCAGCAGCATGAAACAGAGGATGCCGTGCAATGCTTGCCGGGCCCACGGCAAGACGGTGTTTGGGCACTGGCATTCCGATAAGGAGTGCCCTTACTTCGACGAGACAAAGAAGAAGAAGGACAAGAGTGCCTTTATCACGGAGAACGGCGATGCAGCTGAGGATCACGCGGCCTTTGTGGTCGGACAAGCCAGCTCCGAGGAAGAGGGCGACCAGGACGACGACGCCTTTCTGGTGCATGGCACGGGCCTTGGGCAAACCTGCTTGAGAGAAGAGAGTATCAATCTGGGCCTGTCCGACACGTGCTGCGCCAAGACTGTTGCTGGAAGAGAGTGGGTGAGAAACCACGTTGAGAAGCTGAAAGAACACGGCCTCCCCTTCAAGTACCTGTCAGAGCGGGAGCCCTTCAGAATCGGCGGTGGTCCGAAAGTCTTCTCTTCCATGGCCTTGGTGTTCCCGCTGTGCATTCCAGGTTGCCGAGTTCCTGTCATGTTGCGCACGAGCATTGTTGATCAAGATGTGCCACTGTTGATCAGTCGGGGTGCTCTTCAGGCAATGGGAATGATCATGAACTTGGTCGACAGCAGCGTGCGGTTTGAAAAGCTGGATTGCTCCACGGGTTTGGTGACCACCTCTACTGGACACGTGGGTTTCCACATCATGTCGAATGACGCGCAGGCCTGGCGAAATGGGGTCGACTGGGCCATGGCGGAGATAAAGAAAGAGGCGGAGATCTTCTTCGCTGATGAGTCGGGTGGCCAAGCTCGTCTCAGGACCGGGGCAGCCAGTGACAGGGTTCCTTCATGTAATGCTATCACGGAGCCGCGTAACTACATGAAGCATTGTCGCGATGTGCTTGAGCAGTGTCATCTTGATCAGCTAGAGCAAGATAGTGAGAGTAGCTGTCCCAGCAATCGCCATGGTGCAGAGCAAGGCAGCGCCAAAGAAGAAGCAGGAGTTCATCGACCGGATCCTCGAATCCCCGAAGATCAACCTTGGAGCCAGCGACTTGCAAGCAATGTCCCTGGACAGGATCAAGGAGATCTATCGAACTTTGAAGCCCAAGAAAGAAGCTGGACCCTTGCCGGTCGGGTGGAAGAGGGGCGCCGTGGAGACGCTTCGCAACTTTTACATCGAGAAGGTTGCCACTTACTATCTTCGGGACAAGAACGAGCGTTGGAAGGAGTGGACCAAGAGCCGTTTCACCCTGGAGATCGAGATGTACGAGGCGGACGTCGTGGAAGAGCTGGCCCTAACCGGGACAACGGCAGCCAAGATGACCACCGGGGCGAGCGCCTCGGACAATCCTGGCCCACTGGCGCCGACATGCCCGACTTGCGGCGTAGAGATGTTGGAGAGAACGAACCGCGTGACGGCGGGCGGTTCTGGGGATGTCACCTCTTCCCCACTTGCAAAAAGATATTTCCATTCCAAATCGACGGGAAACCAGCAGCCGTCGTGATGGCCGCCTTGGAGAAGCAGCGCGAAGCCGAGAAGATCCGCCCGAAGGTGCCCGAGGAGGAGTCCCCGACAACGGTGGCTATCCCAGGTCTCCCGATCCATCCGTAGTCGATTCACAGGCTTCTTGGCAGCAGGTGAGCGAGCGCATGGCGACCTCCAGCGACGGCCATGCAGATCAGAAGTACAATGTCAACCTCACCGAGGCGGAGATGAAAGCCTTGACGGAAAGGCGCAAGACCAAGTGGGATGTGAAAAGCCAGGTGTGTGGCAGCCCAGCCCGCTAGATCGTGATGAGATTGAGGCCAAGATCTCTCGTTCATATGAAGCGGGGAGTCGCAAAGCGGCTCATGGGCAATGCGTACAGCATTTTGCTGACCTTGTCTGCGGTAGCAACTGGCATGTGCGGTGCCACTGTACAGGGTTTGCTGCCTCGTACTGTGTTTGGGTCTGCTCAACCTGATATTATTGAGATTGGTGTTGGGGATGGTTGTATTTGTACCACTTTTAGTAGATGGGGTTGGTTCTGTTGCGAAGTTGGGAAACATGTGCCTGGAGACCTACTTGATGCCAAGTATCAACGTGTTCTCACCGAAAAGCTGAAGCAGGAGCAGCCTCGACTTGTGGTTTTTGATTGCCCCAAGATCCCCACTGGCGGGGACACGAAGGTCAGCAGCAACATGCAGCGGCAGCAGCAGCGTAGGGATAGGACCAAGCGCATGCAGTTGTGGAGTTTTCTTGAGTCAGTGTGTGATTTGCAAGTCAAGAATGGGAGAGACATTCTTGGCAAATGCATGGCTGCTGAAGTTGCATGTGCTGAAGGGCGCGTTGGCCAGGATCGTGAGTCATCCGGACATGCATTGCACGGTTGTTGAATCACCTAATTGTGGAACCAGCGATGTTTTCACTTGGCTTGCGCGTTGTGTCGAAATTCATGATGAGATTCAACAGTGGCTGTGCAAGGATGGCCGGAGAGCGGGACATGTGAACAGATCGTTGTGTCAGCATATTCATAAGGGTTTCATCCGCATGTTGAAGAGGAAAGATCCCGGCCGTGTCCTGAGTTTGTTGCGAGCTGTCCAAAAACGAATCAAAAACAACAAAGAAAGCCGAATTCCTCTTAGGTGGAGTGAATGAAAAATTCAGCGAACTTTGCAGCGTTGGGTTGGTGCAGTTGAAAGCGCGAACCAGCCACAGGACGTGACCATGGGTGCTGATGGATCAGATCAAGACGAAGAAGAAGGTCGTCTTGGAGAAGATGGTGTGACGTTTAACGTACCACCTGGCCGGCTGCTTTCCAAACCATTGCGACAGGCGCTTCGAAAGATTCACATGAACCTTGGACATCCCAGTGTGTCTGACTTGCAAAGGTTCCTTAGGCTAGGGGGTGCCAAGAAAGCGTTGGTGGAAGCTGCCGCTTGGATTGATTGCACAACGTGCCGCCATAAGACGCGGCCAAAGCCTCCCAGATCAGGCAACATTCCTCCTCCAGAACTTCAGTTTGGTGATCATTTGAAGATTGATGCGGTTATGGTGTATGATAGTGTTGGTAAGGGCCATTGGTTTTTGAGTGTTGTCGACAAGTGCACTATGTTTCATCAGGTTTATAAGTTGGCCTCCCATTCTGCGAGTGATATATTTCTTGGTTTAAAAAGGTGTTGGTTTACTTGGGCTGGGGTTCCGAGGGAGATTACGTGTGATCAGGAGGGTGGTTTTTCTTCTGAAGAGTTGTCCCGTCTGCTGAGTGTGCAAGGGACTGAGTTGCACAGTGTTGCCGGGCAAGCCCATTTTCAAGCTGGCAAAATCGAGAAGCATAATCAGATTCTTAAGTCCATGATGGAAAGCGTTGTCAAGCATGCGCATGTCACTGGACTTGAAGTTGAGGATGCGGTTAAGGAGACGTGCGTGGCCAAAAACAGCTTGGTTCGTGAACATGGTTTTTCTCCTGTCAACAGCTTGGTTCGTGAACATGGTTTTTCTCCTGTCAGCTTGGTGTTCGGGCGAGAGCCCCGATACTCCGGGGAAGTGTTTGAAGATGGAGCTCCAGCTTCATATCATTTCAGTGCGGCTGAGCGAGAGAGCGAACTGGCTCGCAAGGTGGGGTTTCGGTGTTTGGCTAAATTGGAGTTTATCAAGCATCAAACACGAACTATGCTCAGTCGCGCTTTGCACAATCGAACCAGGGTTTGTTTGAACCCGAAGATTGGTGATCGTGTGTTCTTTTGGAGAGAGTCCAAGAACAGAAAAAGCGGAGAGAAGATCACCAATTGGGTTGGCCCGAGTTGTGTGATTGGTTTGCGCAAGCGAAATTTGTTTGGGTGACTTTTGGTGGCCGTTGCTATCTGGTTGCTCCCGAACATTTGAGGTACGCTAGTGAAGAAGAATCCATCATGTTGGAGCCAGAAATGCAGAAGGCCTTGCAAGCCTTTCGCAGAGCTCCTGAAGGTGCTAGCTACGCTGATTTGACTGATCAGACAGGTCCGACTCAGGCCGAAGATAGGCATACCGTTGTGCAAGACCATGCAGTGTTGAACTTCTTGAATAGTGTTAAGGGCCCTGGTTGGACTAGGTACGGGGAAAGCTTTTTTAGGGTGACCCAGAATGCGAGTCATCTTGAAGAAGCTGACGCCAAGCATGTTGGACAGGGTCGGCCTATCAGGGTTTCTTTGGTTCGGGATGGAGAATCCTGGCTCATCATAGGGGTCGATGACTTGAACACTTGTAGAGTGAAGCGAGCTGCCATTAGCACTTGTGACATGCTCGTGACCATGTTCTCCTCCACAGTTCCTCAATGGGTTCTCGACCAAAGTACCGCCGACCAATACGTGTTGGGGGAGGGAGAGGATGTGTATGCTCGTGGTGCGGTTCCTAGGAGTTTCGACCTTGAGCATGAACTCCCCACTGAGGTTCGTATTCGTTGTGGATATCCGGGGTGGCGTGATGATTACGAAGGGGGGCCTTTCCTCTTGTCGCATAATGCGTCCACGTTTCGTACTCCGGTGCCCAGGTACACTGCTAAAAGTTTCCCGTACCGTACTACGTGGGTGAGGAACGAGTTTGGGGCTTGGAAACAGCTTGAAAGGGCAGTTCGCTGGGAAAGCCTCGATGATCCCAAAGCGTCTATTTTCGACGGGGAAGCTAAGGTTCTTGTCACGCTGTTTCGGAGAGAGAGAGACCCCAGAGTTGAGCACAGAGAAAGAAAGAAGGGCAGGACCGAGGAAGGCAAGAAACTTGTGTACGCTGTGAGTTCTCAGAAGGCTAAAAGGGCTGTTGAAAAGGAAGTGCCATGCACTGAAATTCCGTCACATCAACGTCAGGCGTATGATGAGGCCCGTGCTGAATGGAACTCCTGGACTACTTATGATGCCGCTATTCCCCTCACGTTGAAAGAGAGTGAGAGAGTTAGAAGAACGAAGGGAGATAGGGTTATCAAGTCTAGATACGTTTACCGTGACAAACATGCAGGGATGACGGATGAGCTTGGTAAACCGTTGCCCTTGAAGGCAAAGGCACGTCTGTGCGTGCAGGGGCAGTTCGATCCCGACTGCGCGTCGGGTGAAGTGAAAGTCGATGCCCCCACCATCCAGAAAGTCACCTTCATGACTTTTCTTCACCTGTGTGCAAGCTTTTGATGGATTGACACTCAGAGCCGGAGATGTGTCAAGTGCCTTTTTACAGGGCGGCGAGTCTTCCGGAGAGCCATTGTTCATGGAGCAACCATCCGAAGGAATTCCAGGGATGGAACGTGGTCAATTGCTTAAACTTAAGAAACCTGTGTATGGAAGACCTGACGCCCCCAGAGCTTGGTTTGATGAGTTTTCGAGAGTGTTGACCACGGAGCTTGGTTTTGAGAAATCTTGTCTTGATCCATCACGGTTCATTCTTCGAGATTCCAATCATTGTCCTATCGCCATGCTTATGCTTCATGTTGATGATGTGATGATAGCTGGAGATGGGTCGCACTTTTCGGAATCCGTGATTGGCCGCTTGCATCAGAGGTTTCCTTTTGGTGAGTGGTCCAATGTGGCTCGTGAAAAGAAGGTCCGTTATTGTGGCAAAGAAGTTTGCGTTGAAAAGAGGAATGGAAAACAATGCATTGTCTTGAAACAGAAGGACTTTGTTCTTGGTAAGCTTGACTCCATTCCTCTCAGCGCTGACCGTAAGCGTCAGCCAGACAGCGCAGCTACTGGATTAGAGCGGACGGACTTCAGAAGCACCATCGGCAGTCTTCAGTGGCTCAGCACTCAAAGCAGACCGGATATATCCTTTGAAGTGAATCAACTGCAGAAGCGGATACCGGATCTGAAGGTGTTTGACCTCTTGAGAGCCAATGCGTTGGTGCGTGAAGTCAAGAACAGTGACTCTGTCGAGCTTGTTTTCGAAAACCTCGGAAGGGGCTGTGAGGTTGTGGTGTTCCACGAT